>JAAAWM010012069.1:0-160569 GCA_036873465.1 Thinopyrum obtusiflorum
GTTAGAGGATTTCATGGTCCAGGCAGGCATGAAGGAAGAATTTGATGCATATGTGCGTAATGCTGATATTGAGAGCTTCGTGTCAGATAAGTGCCCGCAATACCTCTATTTAACTGATTCATTTGTGAAAAGATTTAAATTTACATCCTCGCGCAATTCTCACAATGTCCTATTTGATCTTTATGATAAATCTTATACCATGGACTTAGAAGATTTTAATACTGCTTGTAAACTCCCGCAGTGGGGTAGTGCTAGTGAACCTCGCAAATCTGAATTTAAAGAATTTCTTGCTAGTATCATTGTGGGGGAATCTAGAGAAATAACACAAGCTACCATAGGGAGCATTCATTTTCCTGCCATACATTATCTTGCTCTCTTCGTGGGTAGATGCATTAACGGTAAGGATGAGGCATGTCACATGTGTGTTCCCGATCTTAGTGTTCTCAAGAGTGATGTATTAGGAGATAAACAATACAACTTGGGGGCTATTGTTGCACGTAGGCTGCATCTTAATAGTTTAACTGGAGATTTGTTTGGTGGAATTTATGCAACTCGTGTAGCTAACTTTCTTGATATACCCATATGCGGGGATGATATTGAGTTGCCTCATGCTTATCTAGATTATAATGCTATGGTTCGTCATCAATTTGTTGAGAGGAACGATCAGTTCCTCCAGTACCGACTAATCTTTGACAGACGGTGCACCGTCCATGTTGCTCTCCCTGCTCTTGCTTTCTTTGATTTTCAGACAAAAGGGAGATATGTTATAACCAGGGAGGAGGCGAACGAGTACGAGAGGAGGACGGAGGCAGCCCGCCTCCAAGCTGCAGCTCGTGAGGCAATAGCTGCTGCATCCCAGTATAACCCCAGTTACAATTTGGATTTCCACCAGGCCAACTGTGCCCGTAGACCAACTTAGGCCAAAAGCCTAAGCTTGGGGGAGTACGTATCACGCACCGATTCATGTTCACACACTCATGCCAGTTGCCGGTGCTCATACTTTTTCATTGTATTATCCATGCTAGTTTAATTTCTGTTTTAAGCTTTCTTCTTGTGTGTTTGAAAAACCTTAAGAAAAATAAAAAAATTAGTTGCAACTTTTAGCTAGTTTACTTTCCATGCTTGTAGTAGTAATAATTAAAGTAAAACCCAAAAAGATTTCTCGTTCTTCTTTTGCTTGTTGTGAGCTTTCCCGTGTAAATAGTTTTATTTCCTTTCTTTTCTTGGGGGGGGGGGGGGGGGGGGGGGGGGGGGGGGGGGGGGGGGGGGGGGGGGGGGGGGGGGGGGGGGGGGGGGGGGGGGGGGGGGGGGGGGGGGGGGGGGGGGGGGGGGGGGGGGGGGGGGGGGGGGGGGGGGGGGGGGGGGGGGGGGGGGGGGGGGGGGGGGGGGGGGGGGGGGGGGGGGGGGGGGGGGGGGGGGGGGGGGGGGGGGGGGGGGGGGGGGGGGGGGGGGGGGGGGGGGGGGGGGGGGGGGGGGGGGGGGGGGGGGGGGGGGGGGGGGGGGGGGGGGGGGGGGGGGGGGGGGGGGGGGGGGGGGGGGGGGGGGGGGGGGGGGGGGGGGGGGGGGGGGGGGGGGGGGGGGGGGGGGGGGGGGGGGGGGGGGGGGGGGGGGGGGGGGGGGGGGGGGGGGGGGGGGGGGGGGGGGGGGGGGGGGGGGGGGGGGGGGGGGGGGGGGGGGGGGGGGGGGGGGGGGGGGGGGGGGGGGGGGGGGGGGGGGGGGGGGGGGGGGGGGGGGGGGGGGGGGGGGGGGGGGGGGGGGGGGGGGGGGGGGGGGGGGGGGGGGGGGGGGGGGGGGGGGGGGGGGGGGGGGGGGGGGGGGGGGGGGGGGGGGGGGGGGGGGGGGGGGGGGGGGGGGGGGGGGGGGGGGGGGGGGGGGGGGGGGGGGGGGGGGGGGGGGGGGGGGGGGGGGGGGGGGGGGGGGGGGGGGGGGGGGGGGGGGGGGGGGGGGGGGGGGGGGGGGGGGGGGGGGGGGGGGGGGGGGGGGGGGGGGGGGGGGGGGGGGGGGGGGGGGGGGGGGGGGGGGGGGGGGGGGGGGGGGGGGGGGGGGGGGGGGGGGGGGGGGGGGGGGGGGGGGGGGGGGGGGGGGGGGGGGGGGGGGGGGGGGGGGGGGGGGGGGGGGGGGGGGGGGGGGGGGGGGGGGGGGGGGGGGGGGGGGGGGGGGGGGGGGGGGGGGGGGGGGGGGGGGGGGGGGGGGGGGGGGGGGGGGGGGGGGGGGGGGGGGGGGGGGGGGGGGGGGGGGGGGGGGGGGGGGGGGGGGGGGGGGGGGGGGGGGGGGGGGGGGGGGGGGGGGGGGGGGGGGGGGGGGGGGGGGGGGGGGGGGGGGGGGGGGGGGGGGGGGGGGGGGGGGGGGGGGGGGGGGGGGGGGGGGGGGGGGGGGGGGGGGGGGGGGGGGGGGGGGGGGGGGGGGGGGGGGGGGGGGGGGGGGGGGGGGGGGGGGGGGGGGGGGGGGGGGGGGGGGGGGGGGGGGGGGGGGGGGGGGGGGGGGGGGGGGGGGGGGGGGGGGGGGGGGGGGGGGGGGGGGGGGGGGGGGGGGGGGGGGGGGGGGGGGGGGGGGGGGGGGGGGGGGGGGGGGGGGGGGGGGGGGGGGGGGGGGGGGGGGGGGGGGGGGGGGGGGGGGGGGGGGGGGGGGGGGGGGGGGGGGGGGGGGGGGGGGGGGGGGGGGGGGGGGGGGGGGGGGGGGGGGGGGGGGGGGGGGGGGGGGGGGGGGGGGGGGGGGGGGGGGGGGGGGGGGGGGGGGGGGGGGGGGGGGGGGGGGGGGGGGGGGGGGGGGGGGGGGGGGGGGGGGGGGGGGGGGGGGGGGGGGGGGGGGGGGGGGGGGGGGGGGGGGGGGGGGGGGGGGGGGGGGGGGGGGGGGGGGGGGGGGGGGGGGGGGGGGGGGGGGGGGGGGGGGGGGGGGGGGGGGGGGGGGGGGGGGGGGGGGGGGGGGGGGGGGGGGGGGGGGGGGGGGGGGGGGGGGGGGGGGGGGGGGGGGGGGGGGGGGGGGGGGGGGGGGGGGGGGGGGGGGGGGGGGGGGGGGGGGGGGGGGGGGGGGGGGGGGGGGGGGGGGGGGGGGGGGGGGGGGGGGGGGGGGGGGGGGGGGGGGGGGGGGGGGGGGGGGGGGG
This sequence comes from Thinopyrum obtusiflorum, assembly GCA_036873465.1. Taxonomy (NCBI): domain Eukaryota; kingdom Viridiplantae; phylum Streptophyta; class Magnoliopsida; order Poales; family Poaceae; genus Thinopyrum; species Thinopyrum obtusiflorum. The sequence goes on from JAAAWM010012069.1 coordinate 3,101, forward strand.
GGGGGGGGGGGGGGGGGGGGGGGGGGGGGGGGGGGGGGGGGGGGGGGGGGGGGGGGGGGGGGGGGGGGGGGGGGGGGGGGGGGGGGGGGGGGGGGGGGGGGGGGGGGGGGGGGGGGGGGGGGGGGGGGGGGGGGGGGGGGGGGGGGGGGGGGGGGGGGGGGGGGGGGGGGGGGGGGGGGGGGGGGGGGGGGGGGGGGGGGGGGGGGGGGGGGGGGGGGGGGGGGGGGGGGGGGGGGGGGGGGGGGGGGGGGGGGGGGGGGGGGGGGGGGGGGGGGGGGGGGGGGGGGGGGGGGGGGGGGGGGGGGGGGGGGGGGGGGGGGGGGGGGGGGGGGGGGGGGGGGGGGGGGGGGGGGGGGGGGGGGGGGGGGGGGGGGGGGGGGGGGGGGGGGGGGGGGGGGGGGGGGGGGGGGGGGGGGGGGGGGGGGGGGGGGGGGGGGGGGGGGGGGGAAAGGAAAGGAACCTAAGGAGCAGTTGAGGAGCCTGGCCACCCGCAAGGCCTCCGCCCGGTCAACCCCCGTCACCATAACCTCACTCTTGGCGAAATTGATCTTAAGACCAGAAACAGCTTCGAAACACAACAGAATAAATTTCAGATTGGCAATACAGGCATTGTCCAACTCTACCAGGATGATTGTATCATCCGCATATTGTAGATGAGAGACCCCTTCCGGAAGTAGGTGAGAAACCACAGGGATAATATGACCACATCGAGCCGCTTTGGAGAGCATACAGGAGAAGGCATCAGCCACAAAGTTGAAAAGAACAGGGGAGGCCGGATCCCCTTGGCGGAGGCCCCTCCCATTCGCAAAGAAGTTGCTAATAGCACCATTTACGGCAACTGCAGTGTGGCCACCCGAGACCAACTGCATGATACGGTGAACATAAGCACCGTCGAACCCTTTGGCAAGAAGAATCTGCCTGAGAAAAGGCCAGCTAACCGAGTCATACGCTTTTTCGAAGTCTAGCTTGAGGATAATGGCTTTGGATTTCCGCACATGAAGGTCATGAACAATCTCATGAAGGGAGAGAATACCATCTAAAATAAAACGCCCTTTGATAAAAGCAGACTGGAAGGGACTAATAACTCTGTGAGCTACCGGAGACAACCGGTTCGCAAAGCCTTTGGAAGGGAACTTGGCAAAGTTGTTAATCAACGCTATAGGCCGGAATTGGGAAATGACATCAGCACCCTTTACCTTAGGGATCAGGGATATAACAGCATAGTTCAGGCGAGAGATGTCGACAGTACCAAGACAAAAACCCTGAATAACGTTACACACCAACTGTTTCAACTGGGGCCAAAATTTCCGAAAGAAAGGGATGGAGAAGCCATCAGGCCCGGAAGCAGCATTAAGATTGGCAGAATTAACCACATCCCAGGGGGGGGGGGGGGGGGGGGGGGGGGGGGGGGGGGGGGGGGGGGGGGGGGGGGGGGGGGGGGGGGGGGGGGGGGGGGGGGGGGGGGGGGGGGGGGGGGGGGGGGGGGGGGGGGGGGGGGGGGGGGGGGGGGGGGGGGGGGGGGGGGGGGGGGGGGGGGGGGGGGGGGGGGGGGGGGGGGGGGGGGGGGGGGGGGGGGGGGGGGGGGGGGGGGGGGGGGGGGGGGGGGGGGGGGGGGGGGGGGGGGGGGGGGGGGGGGGGGGGGGGGGGGGGGGGGGGGGGGGGGGGGGGGGGGGGGGGGGGGGGGGGGGGGGGGGGGGGGGGGGGGGGGGGGGGGGGGGGGGGGGGGGGGGGGGGGGGGGGGGGGGGGGGGGGGGGGGGGGGGGGGGGGGGGGGGGGGGGGGGGGGGGGGGGGGGGGGGGGGGGGGGGGGGGGGGGGGGGGGGGGGGGGGGGGGGGGGGGGGGGGGGGGGGGGGGGGGGGGGGGGGGGGGGGGGGGGGGGGGGGGGGGGGGGGGGGGGGGGGGGGGGGGGGGGGGGGGGGGGGGGGGGGGGGGGGGGGGGGGGGGGGGGGGGGGGGGGGGGGGGGGGGGGGGGGGGGGGGGGGGGGGGGGGGGGGGGGGGGGGGGGGGGGGGGGGGGGGGGGGGGGGGGGGGGGGGGGGGGGGGGGGGGGGGGGGGGGGGGGGGGGGGGGGGGGGGGGGGGGGGGGGGGGGGGGGGGGGGGGGGGGGGGGGGGGGGGGGGGGGGGGGGGGGGGGGGGGGGGGGGGGGGGGGGGGGGGGGGGGGGGGGGGGGGGGGGGGGGGGGGGGGGGGGGGGGGGGGGGGGGGGGGGGGGGGGGGGGGGGGGGGGGGGGGGGGGGGGGGGGGGGGGGGGGGGGGGGGGGGGGGGGGGGGGGGGGGGGGGGGGGGGGGGGGGGGGGGGGGGGGGGGGGGGGGGGGGGGGGGGGGGGGGGGGGGGGGGGGGGGGGGGGGGGGGGGGGGGGGGGGGGGGGGGGGGGGGGGGGGGGGGGGGGGGGGGGGGGGGGGGGGGGGGGGGGGGGGGGGGGGGGGGGGGGGGGGGGGGGGGGGGGGGGGGGGGGGGGGGGGGGGGGGGGGGGGGGGGGGGGGGGGGGGGGGGGGGGGGGGGGGGGGGGGGGGGGGGGGGGGGGGGGGGGGGGGGGGGGGGGGGGGGGGGGGGGGGGGGGGGGGGGGGGGGGGGGGGGGGGGGGGGGGGGGGGGGGGGGGGGGGGGGGGGGGGGGGGGGGGGGGGGGGGGGGGGGGGGGGGGGGGGGGGGGGGGGGGGGGGGGGGGGGGGGGGGGGGGGGGGGGGGGGGGGGGGGGGGGGGGGGGGGGGGGGGGGGGGGGGGGGGGGGGGGGGGGGGGGGGGGGGGGGGGGGGGGGGGGGGGGGGGGGGGGGGGGGGGGGGGGGGGGGGGGGGGGGGGGGGGGGGGGGGGGGGGGGGGGGGGGGGGGGGGGGGGGGGGGGGGGGGGGGGGGGGGGGGGGGGGGGGGGGGGGGGGGGGGGGGGGGGGGGGGGGGGGGGGGGGGGGGGGGGGGGGGGGGGGGGGGGGGGGGGGGGGGGGGGGGGGGGGGGGGGGGGGGGGGGGGGGGGGGGGGGGGGGGGGGGGGGGGGGGGGGGGGGGGGGGGGGGGGGGGGGGGGGGGGGGGGGGGGGGGGGGGGGGGGGGGGGGGGGGGGGGGGGGGGGGGGGGGGGGGGGGGGGGGGGGGGGGGGGGGGGGGGGGGGGGGGGGGGGGGGGGGGGGGGGGGGGGGGGGGGGGGGGGGGGGGGGGGGGGGGGGGGGGGGGGGGGGGGGGGGGGGGGGGGGGGGGGGGGGGGGGGGGGGGGGGGGGGGGGGGGGGGGGGGGGGGGGGGGGGGGGGGGGGGGGGGGGGGGGGGGGGGGGGGGGGGGGGGGGGGGGGGGGGGGGGGGGGGGGGGGGGGGGGGGGGGGGGGGGGGGGGGGGGGGGGGGGGGGGGGGGGGGGGGGGGGGGGGGGGGGGGGGGGGGGGGGGGGGGGGGGGGGGGGGGGGGGGGGGGGGGGGGGGGGGGGGGGGGGGGGGGGGGGGGGGGGGGGGGGGGGGGGGGGGGGGGGGGGGGGGGGGGGGGGGGGGGGGGGATGCCATGTTGTACAGCACATACTTGCATGTTATGCGTACGTGTGACGTGTATTGCTATGTGTGGGATCCGACAAACTAGTTGTTTATCCTTGGCAGCCTCTCATATGGGGAAATATAGTCTAGTGCTTTCTTGAGCCATAGTAGTCCGCTACAGCCGGTTCACCGGAGTCCTGCTAGCCCAGCACTACTGCTCAGCACACTTGACTGGCCGGCATGTGTTTCACTTCGTTCCTGTGTCTGTCCCTTCGGGGAAATGTCACGCGGTGACATCCGGAGTCCTGTTAGCCCAGTGCTACAGCCCGGATTCACACGCTGCTGACCGACATGCTCGATGTGAATCATGTATGCCTGTCCCCATGGGTTAGTGCCGCTTTGGGTTCACGACTAGCCATGTCGACCCGGGTTCTCTGTCATATGGATGCTAGCGACACAATCATATACGTGAGCCAATAGTTGTCTGTACTCAGACATGTAATGCTTCCATTGCTTGTATGCTCTGAATGATGGGTCATGTGACCCCTGTTTGTATTAATGCCATGCGGCTCTTCTGAGCCTTTATCTATATGAGTTTGCGTTATGTTGTGATGCCATGTTGTACAGCACATACTTGCATGTTGGGGGGGGGGGGGGGGGGGGGGGGGGGGGGGGGGGGGGGGGGGGGGGGGGGGGGGGGGGGGGGGGGGGGGGGGGGGGGGGGGGGGGGGGGGGGGGGGGGGGGGGGGGGGGGGGGGGGGGGGGGGGGGGGGGGGGGGGGGGGGGGGGGGGGGGGGGGGGGGGGGGGGGGGGGGGGGGGGGGGGGGGGGGGGGGGGGGGGGGGGGGGGGGGGGGGGGGGGGGGGGGGGGGGGGGGGGGGGGGGGGGGGGGGGGGGGGGGGGGGGGGGGGGGGGGGGGGGGGGGGGGGGGGGGGGGGGGGGGGGGGGGGGGGGGGGGGGGGGGGGGGGGGGGGGGGGGGGGGGGGGGGGGGGGGGGGGGGGGGGGGGGGGGGGGGGGGGGGGGGGGGGGGGGGGGGGGGGGGGGGGGGGGGGGGGGGGGGGGGGGGGGGGGCGGTGTGACTTAGGATCGGGGTCCTGACAGCTTTGGTATCAGAGCCTGACTGCTTGTAGGATTACGAAGCCAAACTGGTCAAAGTTGAGTCTAGAAATGATATAGTTATATAAGGGAATTGATTGTGGAAGAAAATGTAAGGCTCTTTTTACTCCTTTACCTTATGCCCTTCTGATCTGAGTCAACCTCTTCTTTTCTACGGGGATTAAGAACTAGGCTTCTCTTCTTTCTATCAGGATCACGTGTTACTAATCTGTAGACTTATAGGATTGATGGATTCAAGTCTCAGTTTAGTTCTAGTACCTCCGTGTGTTGACAGTTGATCTCAGAACCTTGATATTGTGATGTTAAGTGGTTATGCCACCATTTTGCAGGATTTCTCAAATCTTTTTGAGCATTTACAGCCGTTATGCTGTCCGAGTTGTCCCAGGTTTCTAAATAGTCTGATGCATTTGCAAATCCCTTCCCGTTTCTGGTGTCCTTTTGGGCCAGATTAAGCACACTAAATGGTCTGTTGAGGTACTCCATTGCCTTGACATATATGTTGGAGCTAGTATTATGACCCTAGGCATCCAAGAGAACCACCCACTAATCTAGCAATGCTTATATCCCCAGTGTGATAATTCTGGCCATCATTCTCGAAAGCATCCCGTGATGCCATTTAGTTAGTAGGCATTCTATTCCTGGGTTCTTGAACCCGAGATTCACCCTACTTACTTCATGTTGATAGTGTTCGCTAGTTCCTTTAGGATATTAGTAACCTTTGCGATAGTCCTCAAGGTACGTGGTATTTCCCTCTTCTAAATACCACGAACTACTTATGGCAGAAGTTCCTCGTTGAACCGAAAGATCACAACCAGAGTGTTCTTGATGAGTTCTCGATTCTATGTTGTGACTCTGCTAGTTCTACCTTTCTGCATGGGTTATCCGGAAGAAATATGTTGAACTCGTTTAACATGCTAATCTATGCACCCACAACTCAGAAAATCGTATGTTCCTTTGCTGGGTCATGTATGCCTATCCCTGTAAGTTAGTGCCACTTTGGGTTTACGACTAGTCATGTCGGCCCGGGTGGGGGGGGGGGGGGGGGGGGGGGGGGGGGGGGGGGGGGGGGGGGGGGGGGGGGGGGGGGGGGGGGGGGGGGGGGGGGGGGGGGGGGGGGGGGGGGGGGGGGGGGGGGGGGGGGGGGGGGGGGGGGGGGGGGGGGGGGGGGGGGGGGGGGGGGGGGGGGGGGGGGGGGGGGGGGGGGGGGGGGGGGGGGGGGGGGGGGGGGGGGGGGGGGGGGGGGGGGGGGGGGGGGGGGGGGGGGGGGGGGGGGGGGGGGGGGGGGGGGGGGGGGGGGGGGGGGGGGGGGGGGGGGGGGGGGGGGGGGGGGGGGGGGGGGGGGGGGGGGGGGGGGGGGGGGGGGGGGGGGGGGGGGGGGGGGGGGGGGGGGGGGGGGGGGGGGGGGGGGGGGGGGGGGGGGGAGGATAGACAACTAGGTTGTCGGATCCCACACATACCAAGCATTTCAAAATCAAACACACAATATGCTCGATATGTGCAAATACAACATGGCATCACAACAAAACTCTACGACTCAAAGTATTTATTCATAAGGCTCCGAAGAGTCAGATATTACAAACATGGGTCTCATGACCCAGCATTCAAGTCATACAAGCAAAAGCACATGCGGAAGCTTAACTTGTCTGAGTACAGACAACTACAAAAGAAAAGGCTGAGAAGCCTGACTATCTACAAGACCCTGCCGAGGGCACAAGATCGTAGCTGAGGTAATAAGCTAAACGTTGAAGTCCACTCGGAACTACTAGCGAGACTGAAGTCTCTCTGCAAAAACATAAATTAAGCAAACATGAGAACAATTGTACCCAGCAAGACTTACATCAGAACTAACTACATATGCATCGGTATCAACAAAGGGGGTTGGTGGAGTTTAACTGCAGCAAGCCAGCTTTGACTCGGTGGCTATCCTAAACCATGACTGCAAGTAACTCTTTTGAGGTGGCGCACATGAGTCCACATATTCACCATATCAATACACCACTATGGATCCGCTCCCGTCTCCCTACGAGAACGCCATCCATAGCACTCACGCTTATCTTGCGCATTTTAGAGTATCCACTTTCACTTGTCTATGAACTGTATAGGCAACCCAGAAGTCCTTTACCGCGGACGCGGCTATTCGAATAGATCATTTATAACCCTGTAGGGGTGTACTTCTTCACACATGTTTCCACCACTTAGCGTTTGCACACGACATGTGCTCGGCAGACTTCAAGCGAAAGCCGACGTGGGTGTAGACCACGACCTGACTAACCACACAAGTCTCTAGTCCAGGTTTATCGCCTATTCAGGTTCCATCCGAAGGGAGTCCGACCGAGGTTTCCACTAACGGCCCCGAACGATGTGTGCAGGGTTCCCGAGACACCAAACGGGCGCCCGGTACACCGTGCCACGTGCCTACGCATCACAGCCCACCCCTCGGGTCAGCGCTACGCACGGCCTCCAGCATACTACAAACACCAGAAACTACTTGCAACTCCTGGACAGAGGACAGGGGGGTTAATAAGTTGAGTGGGGTCATATTTCAGGGCCCAACGTGTGGTAGTAGCTGTTCATGGATCACAAACATAGAACTCAGTTCCTAAGGACGGCTTCAATGAGACAACCCACCATGTACTCCTACATGGCCTCTCACCGCTACCTTTACCAAATCGTGTTCACACACTTAGCTCTCAACAGTAAAACATGTTCACCACATTCCAATTCATCCCCGATGAATCAGACCTGACTCAACTCTAAGCAGTAGCAGGCATGACAACAAGCATGAATGAGTAGGCACATCAGGGCTCAAACAACTCCTACTCATGCTAGTGGGTTTCATCTATTTACTGTGGCAATGACAGGTCATGCAAAGGAAAGGGGTTCAACTACCGCAGCATGTAACAGTTGAATCGTTGTTGTCCTAATGCAGTAAAAGAGAGCAGGAGCGAGAGAGTGGGGTTGTATCGGAATGAACAAGGGGGTTTGCTTGCCTGACAGAGTGGTCGAGGGGTACTGCCCTTCAACTGGATACTCGTGAATATCCTCGGGAGCAGAGCGTACCACGAAGATTACACCTGTAACACAATCAATACATGGCGATATGCAGCAATATGATGCATGCACATGACATGGCAAAATTAGTGTGTTGGGCTAATGCAACTACAACCAGATGGGTTTGAGCCATTTTGAACCAAAGGTTCAACCCCAAACTCATCTTATGAATTTAAATAGTGCTTTATCATGTTTTGATATAAACAACAGGGTTAAGTTGCTTTAACATGCATGAAACCAGTACAGATGGATAGATTGGATTTTTCTGATCATTTTTCATATATAAATCTTTGCATTTGGAGTTACAGATTAATTTCTATGATTTTTAGAAGTTAGCACTATTTTCTGGAATTTCCTGATTAAGAATAAATCCAGAAGAGGCATTACTACATCAGCATCGCGTCATGCTTGCGTCAGCAAGTCAACATCGCTGACCAGGTCAAACCTGACCAGTGGGTCCCACTGGTTAGTCTCACAGTGCCGGCTCGAGCCACGGACAGGTGGGGTCGGTCAAGGGCCACGTCAGCAAGGTCAACACTGACGCGTGGGGCCACTGTGGTTAGTTAAAACTAAACAAGTTTTAAACTGCGGTTAGTTAGGGCGTGGGGCCCATGTGTAAGTGGGTCAGGGGGTTAATTAGTGGGTGATTAGCCCTAACTAGGTGGCCACGTCAGCGCACCGACGGTTAGCCGCCGGCGACCAAACAGGGTGGCGGAGGCGCTCGGGATTCGCCGTTCGACGACCGTTCGACTCGCGGTTTGTCCCTACGGGCTGCTGGACGTGCACCGCATCCAACGGAGCATGCGGCAGGGCGAGAGGAGGCCGGAAACGACGACTGCAACGACGGCTGGCGGCGGCTGGAGTTCGGCTTAGCATGGGCGAGGCGCTGCGCTTGGCTGTCGAGCGAGCTGAGCGACGGGGAGGACTCCTAGAAGCTCCAGGGGCACGCTGGTGCCACTGGACCGAGCGGAGGTGCTCAGGAGCATGGAGCTCGGCGGCCATGGCGGCGGCCGAAGCCCGGGGCTCGCGGGGACGGCGGCTAACGGACGGGAACGGAGGGGGAAGCAAGGGGGAAGGAGCAGGAGCTCACGGCGGTCCAGAAGAGCAGCTCAGGAGCCTCGGGGAGGCAACGAGGCGAGCGTGGGGTCGCCGGTGATCTCGGCGGGTGGAGGTCGAAGAAGGGATCGATGGCATCGTCTTGAGGCTCGTCCGCTCGGGTCCGTTGGTGGAGGTGACCAGCGCGAGGAGGCGGAGCCTTTGGACTCTCTAGCCGGGCGAAACGACGGCGGTGGCTGCGGTGGTAGTGGACGGCGACGACGGGCGCGACCGGTCCGGGTGGGAGAGAGGAAGCAGAGGAGAGGAGGGCCACGGGGAAGAGTGAGAGGGATCGGGGGGCGTGCGTGTCGACGTCCAGGGCGTCCAGAGGGAGAAGGGGGGCAGCCAGGCTGCCTGGAGGTGGCCGGGCGTGTGGCCGGCGTGTGCCCTGTCCTCCTGGCGAGAGGAAGAGGATGACTGGCAGGGGCCAGTCGGCTGGGCTGGCCTGCTGGGCCGCCAGGTAACTGGCCCAGGTAAGCTTTCCCTTTTCTATTTTTCTTCTGTTTCAGTTTTCTCCTATTTCTTTTATTCTGTTTTGAATTAGTAAAAATACTAATTCATTTTTTTAAACTCCTGAGATAAATTGGGGGCATTATTTGGATTATTCCAAAAGCCCACAATTGAAACCATAATTTTTGGGGCATTTAAAATATTTATAGAATTCAAATGCTTCAATTCAAATACAATATGGGTTAATTCAAAAATCCATAAATGGCCAACAAATATGCTCATCATTTTTGGCAGAGGTTTTCACCTTTATCAAAAATCATGAACATTTTCAAAGGCATTTTGGGTTATTTGAAAAAGATTTTATTTGATCCTATTTGAATTCTTTCTGATGCTAGGGTTTGATCAATCCCCATTTCAACTTAAATAAAATGTAAACATGATGCAACAAAAATGCAAACACCAGGCAGTACCAGAAGCTAGGGATGTGACAGTTGTGTCATTGTTTTTCATAGAGCGCCTTACGATTTGTACTATCCTTATCAGCGTTGCAGTTACTACTTCTCGCCATAATAACCCACCAGCTGCATGCAGATTTGACATTTCCTCTCCGCACATAACTATGTGCATGTACACTAAACCGGCGAGGCAGACAATCGGTCGGCTACCAAAGTAATTAAGAAGGTTTGTCCCTTCCTCTCCTCACGCACTAGGTGCATGCACACAAGGAAGAGGCGAGGCAGACGACTATCGAGCCGCCGAGGTAAACGAGCGGCTACCTATTTATTCTCCTATGCCATGACTTTGTGTCTTGGACGACCATTTGGCTGCTCTCATGGCCGCTCGTGGGTTCTGCTCAGCGGGTATGTTGATCACCACCGTGAGGTTCCCTTGGTTCACCATGCACGCGAATACACCCATGTCATCCTTTTTGGAAGACGCAATCAGCGCAATCACCATCTTCCTGGCGAACCACCGGAGGACCACAAACGGTGATGGACGCTGGACATAGGGTGAGGTCCACCACCATGCTGCTGAGATCGAGCTTTGTAACCACTAAGGTACTTACTCCCTCCGATTCTATTTACTTTGCGCATAACTCTAGTCACGGATACCAAGGAGCACCAGCGAAGCAAAAGAATTGAACGGTTTTACCCCACAGCTGCCGTGATGTGCATGCGTGAACCATGATAAATGCAGGCGTCATGATTGGCTAAAGCTCCTGCATGCTTGGTATACATGGCTCTCAGCCACTGCATGCAAACACACGCTTCCCTCTCCCGCATGCACTGTTGTTGGAAACATGCGAGATTAATGCAGAGCACTGCAGCCGAGGTAGAAAAGGAAGGGTGTAGTTGGAAACGGACGCTGGAAAGTAGGATCGCGCAGACCATTAAGGAAAAAAAGGAAAAAACTTAGGCGCAGAGTAAAACGAATCGGAGGGAGTACTAACCATGGGATTTCTTTTCCATCTTTGACTCCTACATATTTTATTCATTTTAGGATATTATTCGCATTCCAAGATTCACATTATCAATTTGGTCAAATTAACCTTTTGCCATCTAACGGATCCTGTTTTTTCAACGTCTTTGAATTTGCATCAATAGGTCATTATGTGGCTGCAGTTTAGGGCAAGAGATTCCAACCGGCAAGCATAAAGCTCAACATTGGAGGAATAATATTTTTAACCGTGTTGTATTTTTCTCCTCTCCTATTTTATTCGACTACTTGCTTGCTAAATTGGAGGCAATTGCTCCTCATCATGATTTAGAACAATCTAGTTTATCTCTCAAATATATGTCTTTTGCTCTGGGTATTTCAACATGTTTTGAGATATCGATCATTGTTCCTAACAAGAGGTAGATGGCGACCCTTTACCAAAGAACCGGAGAAAAGAATAAGATCCCACCTTTTTATTCCATGCAGATTAAATTTACGTCTTCTTTTGAGAAAATGTGATGTTTTGGTTAGTGCCATTCCAAGTTAATCATTGGACGATATATAGTTACAAATTTGAAAATGCCTTCTGTTCTCTTATAGAGAACAAAAATATCCACATTGATGATAGAGTTGCCATTTCCAGGAGTGTGTGTTTAGCAACTTATTCTATTTATCTTGTGTAAACAGAAAATAATGCTTGCTATTTACTGAAAATTTGTCTAATAATTCTCTAATCTACTCATTGTATTTGTTTAAGATATTGTTGTATTTTATCTTGAAAACCTGCTCAAATTAATACACGGGGTTCACTGCCGCAAAGCAGAGGAACTTAGCAAGAAAAATTATTTTTAGCTCTTATTCTCCATCACTCAATGTCTACTCTTACTATTATCTTTGCAATTCTATAAAGATACAACTACATGTACCCGCAACAACGCGCGGGGTATCATCTAGTTTAGTCGGTAGTACCGTATGATTTCCGACCATTTCAAGTCATGGAGTGACTTTTGGAGTTTTACACAAAACATGTTGCAGTTTAATTCTAGATTCAGAATTATAAGCCTTTCAGGGACTTCAATATAGATATTGGAAATGAGTGACTCATATTTAATTCTGGATTCAGAATTATAAGCTTTTCAGGGACTTCAATATAGATATCCGAAATGAGTGACTCATATAATTTTGTAGCCATTGCATCCATTAACTGCATGGATACTATTATTTGCACTGCCAATGATATTTAGTATCGGAACATAATTCCACTCATACCAAGAGGGTATGTTACATCATATTGATGTCGGGTCTCTGCGTGAACCCTTTTTGCTACAAGCCTCACTTTCTCACCACCTCGTTTACTTTGTTTATGAACGAGAAGTTATTTGTATTCCATATGGGAGATACTTATGAGGAGTATGTATTATTGTGGTAAATACAACTCTTTTGTTGAGCGAGTGTTATCCTTCTTTAACATGCTTGCTTTTATGTGAACCAATATGAGTGCAAGAGGCACTCTACCACGGATTTTGGTTCGGGGCCCAAAAGGTTTTAGCAATTTTGAGAAGAAATATATGTCGACAAATGTATTCTGTTGTTATATGATTCTGGTGGAATCGACGAAATTTGTCGAAATGTATTTATACCTTTTGAACTCATTGTGATTTCCTACAATGATGGAGTTAAGGTCTTTCCATGTCCCGGCACTAAAAATAGTGTGCACATCTATGTAGGGCTTTGGATGATGAGCATCCTATGAGGTGTCTTTTAACTTGATGTTGAATTGCATTTACTGAGTGAGGATCTAATTTCCTCTATTTCCGCAGAAGCATGTGAGAAATCATATCTCATGTAGTCAGATTTCTCCCCCTCTTGCTCTCATTGGGGAGAACAGTGGTTTATGAGGTACCTCCACTTTCTCTAACATTTTACTGCAGGAATATAAAATTTAGTGACCCCTTTGTCATTAGTAAATGTATGTGGCAGATTTGCAATGTGTTGTAAATATATGATTATCTGAACTTCTACTTCAGACTATTAAATACGTGGTCATAAGAACTGAATCTTAATGACTTATTTCTTGGCACTCTTTGTGGTACTAATCTCCCCCTAATGCCATAAAATGTCATTATTGCTGATGCATCAACGTACGGACTGATCATAACTCCCCATATTTGGGGCTCAATTTATTTATGGTTGGCGCATAAATTATTCCTTGCATAGATCCCTAATTTGTTGTGAGGGCCCATTGATGTACGTTAGAGTGATGATATCGGTATGTAACAGAATTATCGCAGATGGGAAATACTTTGTTGATTTCCACATACTTACTACAAGGGGAAAGTAGTATGATATGCAGTTGGTATGATTTAGATCATACTTATGGTGTGTAAGGCCATATGTGTCTAGCAAGAGGTTGGTAAATTACAATTCTATAAGAGTGGTCATATAATTAATATTAGTATCTTTGATAAGATATGTAACTAAACCATTCTAGGTATGTACATAAAGTACTAAATATAATCAAACATCGCTCTTGAAATGAGTTCAACGATGTTGTCCATATCCTATGTTCAGGAGAATTTTCTCTTACTATGATAAGATGAGAAATTAATTTAATAAGATCATGCATGGTTGTGTGTGATAAGAGACACACATGAAATCATTTTATAAATGTTTATATGAGTACCATGGAGTATCTTAATAAACCCATATAATGGTTAAATAATCCACATATATCTTCTAAATGTGATCACAAAAGAATGAGTGGTTCCTTTGAAATTTTAAGGTGAGAGTGCCTTAAAATCGATTTCCCTATGACACATGTGGTGCACACAAAATCTGATGATTTTGGGGAAATTTGCAACTTAGTAAGTTGTGACCAATAGAATTGTCAATAATTCTCTAATCATCCCCAAACTAGGATGTATATGGCTATCAAGCCAAATTAATTTATTAAAAATTAGAAAATTATTGTGTAGGCAACAATAGTAAGTATGAATTGATTCATAAATTCAAATTTATCAAGTATCATGTCCGAAAAATAGGATATTGGACATCGCACTACATGTAGTAATTTTAGGCTAAATATATTTTGGGAATAATTCGGAGATTACATGAGGTCTCCAAAATTACTGAAATTTCTATCACGCAAACATATCATCGGAGCAAAGGAATTCACCATCCTTTTATTACACTAGATTTTTGTTCTCCTTCTGATGAATATTTGAGAACAATTATTTACGAGAATAGTTTTTGGTTTATAAGTTTGCAAATTTTCAAATTTATCCCAATGAACTTCCTTGCCTTTTTGATAAATTTGTGGTGTGGTTTAATCATATGTTTGGTTTGGTAATCATAGGTACGGTATTGGTATAACCACACATTTGACAAATTTGAGAGTTGTCTTTGTGATCGTTTGAAAATGATTTATTCCCTATTAAGAGGTAATTCTGTCTTTGGTTGTCTTTTAGCCACCACTTTACTTTGAAGTCATCATGGTTATATTTTGTCGCCGCTGACTTGCATCACTACAAAAAAAATACACTTCCGTGATGATACGTGTTTGTCATAGTAGGTCACGTTTTCTGTGATGCATGTACATCCATGACAAATTTATGACAGAATCAAGATAGTCATACCTGTGCTGTCGTAGAAGTGTTCCATGACATTACCAAAATTATCATCACGGAAGTGTCCACTTCCATGACGATAAATCACGCGTCACAGAAGTGCTTTCGTCAAGGGTGACCGACACGTGGCATCCACCGTAACGGAACGCCGTTAAGCTATCGGGTCCGGTTTTGGATCCGATAACCCGTTAACAGCCCCGACCAATGGGGATTTTCCACGTGTAAAATCATCATTGGCTGGAGGGAACACGTGTCGGCTCGCCGTTGGGACAGATGTCATCCACTCATTGGACCCAAAGCGCCTATGATACGTCGACACGTGGCACGGCCCAACAGAGGCCCATTCCTGTGAAAAGGCCGGCCCGTTTGACTTGGTCAAAAGGTGGCGGGCCGGCCCACGGCAAGCCTGTTAACGGCCTGTTCGCATATAGCCCATTTACAGCCCGCTAACCCAGGGCCCGTTTACGGCCTATCCGAATTAGGCCCAGTAGCGTCATCTGGGCCGTCCAATATAATTCCAGCCCATTTTAACTTCCAGCCCATGTATGGCCCATGAAGTCTTTCGGCCCATATGAGGCCCTTAGTAACCCTCGGCCCATTAACGGCCCGTGGTAAAACTGGCCCGTAATGAACAGTGTATCACTTTATACCCATTAACGGCCCATTATACCGTTGGGCCGTTTCCAGCCCATGTTATCTTTCGGCCTTCTCAGGGCCCATTTATTCTTGGGCTCATTTGCAGCATTCGTTTACTTACGGCCCGTTACAGGCCTTTTCTGCTTGTGGGCCAAATTCAGCCCGTGGATACAGTCGGCCCGTTTGTGGCCCGTTAATCTGTTGGGCCATTTTCATAGCATCATCAAATACGGTCGATTAACGGCCTGTTATGGTCAGCCCATAAAACATATGATTTCCACTCTAGCCCATTTACGACCCCTTATACGGCCCGTACAAGGCCCATAGATGAGACGGCCCGTAGAAGGCCCATTGACCCAACGGCCCACAGAAGGCCCATTGATCTGACGGCCCATAGAAGGCCCATGGATCCGCTGGCCCATGGAAGGCCCATGGATCTGACAGCCGATAGAAGGCCCACGGATCCGACAGCCCATAGAAGGCCCACGAATCCGACGGCCACAGAAGGCCAGGGATCGTCCGCCCCGTAGATGGCCCATGGAACGTACGGCTTGTGGAGGGCCATGGTCACTACAATGTTTGGGCGAGTTGGCCCCCGTTTGAACGATATAGCATATTCAAAGAATTATCCTACTCTATACTATCACCTCTCAAAAACATACACTATACAATAAAGAGACTAAGGCATAGAAACGTAGAATAATCCTACACTATACAATAAAGAAATTACAGACGATTATACCCACTGGGCATTATGGTTCGGCACCAGTTATAATAAAGCATACACAAACAGCAAATTACATACACTGGGCAAATACAGCTCATACATCATGGACGCGCATCAACATAACTTACCATTTGAACTATAATCTCTTCAGAAAATAGGATTGGCCGGATTTAGATAGCACAAATTTCAGTCTGCAAAATCTCCAATTCCTTCGTTGTTACCTCAGTGTCTTGTTTCATTTTTTTGACTCCTGCATCTAATACCTGCATGTCCAGTCTCAACTTATTGATTTTACGTTCAGAATCATGTACACGTTGTCTTGCCACGTCTAGTTGATGCTCGAGAACATCAGCACATTCCAATTCCAATCCATAATCATTCGGTAACGGTCATGCCGCACTGCTCGCAGATCTTTGTCTTGATGTCACTTCATCCTGAAATGTTTCTGTAAGTACACATGACTAGGGCAAAAATATAGTTACAACAGTGAAGCGAGCAAGACAGACTATTTTGTACATGGCAAAATAGGACTAACAATAATGTTACACGTCATGAAGCATAAGCAGTTGATATTTTAAAAATTATAAAAAAGGTAGTCTGTGCAGCCTGCATACAGAAATCTCTCTTAGCTCACCAGAGGAGCATGATATTGGGGCCCAATCCAAAACACAGACAAGTTACAAATTTAGACAGCACGTTGCGTAGAAGTAAGCAAGCAGTTGGCCATTCTGTAGCTCAATTAAAGTCTTAGGGAGCATAATGAACAGCAGAGGATTTCATACAAACATACTACAACAAGCAAAACTATGCAATCATTAGCCTAGTATAAACTAGATTGTGAGCCTCATTCAATAATAGTTGGTTAATAGACTTCAAAGCTTCAGGCACACTTCGGTAGAGTAATTAAATGGTAAGGCCTTTAATTATGTCAACTAATAGTTATACAAGTACCCAACATCAGGCATCATTCTTTGGGCATCTCATTAACTGAGGACAAGGGGGGGGGGGGGGGGGGGGGGGGGGGGGGGGGGGGGGGGGGGGGGGGGGGGGGGGGGGGGGGGGGGGGGGGGGGGGGGGGGGGGGGGGGGGGGGGGGGGGGGGGGGGGGGGGGGGGGGGGGGGGGGGGGGGGGGGGGGGGGGGGGGGGGGGGGGGGGGGGGGGGGGGGGGGGGGGGGGGGGGGGGGGGGGGGGGGGGGGGGGGGGGGGGGGGGGGGGGGGGGGGGGGGGGGGGGGGGGGGGGGGGGGGGGGGGGGGGGGGGGGGGGGGGGGGGGGGGGGGGGGGGGGGGGGGGGGGGGGGGGGGGGGGGGGGGGGGGGGGGGGGGGGGGGGGGGGGGGGGGGGGGGGGGGGGGGGGGGGGGGGGGGGGGGGGGGGGGGGGGGGGGGGGGGGGGGGGGGGGGGGGGGGGGGGGGGGGGGGGGGGGGGGGGGGGGGGGGGGGGGGGGGGGGGGGGGGGGGGGGGGGGGGGGGGGGGGGGGGGGGGGGGGGGGGGGGGGGGGGGGGGGGGGGGGGGGGGGGGGGGGGGGGGGGGGGGGGGGGGGGGGGGGGGGGGGGGGGGGGGGGGGGGGGGGGGGGGGGGGGGGGGGGGGGGGGGGGGGGGGGGGGGGGGGGGGGGGGGGGGGGGGGGGGGGGGGGGGGGGGGGGGGGGGGGGGGGGGGGGGGGGGGGGGGGGGGGGGGGGGGGGGGGGGGGGGGGGGGGGGGGGGGGGGGGGGGGGGGGGGGGGGGGGGGGGGGGGGGGGGGGGGGGGGGGGGGGGGGGGGGGGGGGGGGGGGGGGGGGGGGGGGGGGGGGGGGGGGGGGGGGGGGGGGGGGGGGGGGGGGGGGGGGGGGGGGGGGGGGGGGGGGGGGGGGGGGGGGGGGGGGGGGGGGGGGGGGGGGGGGGGGGGGGGGGGGGGGGGGGGGGGGGGGGGGGGGGGGGGGGGGGGGGGGGGGGGGGGGGGGGGGGGGGGGGGGGGGGGGGGGGGGGGGGGGGGGGGGGGGGGGGGGGGGGGGGGGGGGGGGGGGGGGGGGGGGGGGGGGGGGGGGGGGGGGGGGGGGGGGGGGGGGGGGGGGGGGGGGGGGGGGGGGGGGGGGGGGGGGGGGGGGGGGGGGGGGGGGGGGGGGGGGGGGGGGGGGGGGGGGGGGGGGGGGGGGGGGGGGGGGGGGGGGGGGGGGGGGGGGGGGGGGGGGGGGGGGGGGGGGGGGGGGGGGGGGGGGGGGGGGGGGGGGGGGATGCAACTGGTGACGCCCGCGTCACACCTCACCCTCAAGTAAAAACAAACACGCAAGCGTTCATTGCCCTGCCCGCTTGCATCTCCTCTCCCCTTTCCCTCTACTTCGATCCCCTGCCTGCAGCACTTGGGTTCCTCCAGCAAGCCGTCGCCACTGGTCCCATCTGGCCTGGTCCTCGACGATGCTCTGTCCAGCTAGGCTACATGGCCGGCGGGTAGGGGCAAATCTCCCTGGCTGCTCCTCCCTCTGGTGCCGCCCCTCATTCGCATGGTCTCCAGCAGCTGCTCCACTATGGTTCGTCCAACGCACTACTCCGGCAGGCGCTGCACAACTACGGTTGATGCCACACTGCGGCAGAAGGCACCTTATTCCCCCTCCCCACCTCCCAGGCCGTGGCCTTGAGGTGCTGTTGAAGGATGAGCTCATCCAACAAGGTGAGGATCTCCTCTATTTTTTGCCAAATTTTCATTCTGATCCACTATACGATGAATTGCTATGAGCTGCTTCTGCTGCTGCTATATGATGCATTGCTATGAGCTGCTCCTGCTGCTGCTATATGATGAATTGCTATGAGCTGCTGCTGCTATATGATGAATTGCTATGAGTTGCTGCTGCTGCTATATGATGAAATGCTATGAGCTGCTGCTGCTGCTGCTGCTGCTATATGATGAGTTGCTATAAGCTGCTCCTGCTGCTGCTGTATGATGAATTGCTATGAGCTGCTCCTGCTGATGCTATATGATGAATTGCTATGAGCTGCTCCTGCTGCTGCTATATGATGAATTGCTATGAGCTGCTCCTGCTGCTGCAATATGATGAATTGCTATGAGCTGCTCCTGCTGCTGCTATATGATGAATTGCTATGAGCTGCTGCTGGTATATGATGAATTGCACACTGCTGCTGCTGCTGTATGATGAGTTGTATGAGCTGCTGCTACTGCTGCTATATGATGCTTTCAGGTGGTGCTGCTATATGATAATAACCAGCCACTTGGACCATCGAATTTCAATAAATAATTGTTCTTCATTTAAATGTGGGTCATGCATTTTTCGTTTAAATTAGGCAATGGGATCTCTATGGAAAACATTGACCAAAGTAGATTGTGCCAAGTAGATGGTATCTTTGTATTTGCATTTTGAGCAAATAGTGATGGTCTGTTTTCCTATCATATTAATTACTGCACTGGGTTCAATTTGTGATGTTTGCAAGTCAAATTAATTTTCATATGGGCAGCAAAATGAAAAAATATAATGCAATCTAGACTTTTCACTTATCAAACCAAAGATAAGCTGAAAACGCAATGAAAAGAACTGGTTGGCTTATTACATGGAGCTTATATTCACAGGTGCTTATTTTCTTAGGATAACTCGTAATAACTGTCCCTAAGAAACTTGGCCAATAGAACTGACATACAAATAACATGTCACGATGATTGCAATGGAGGAGTGAGGTACCATAGCACACTGTATAGGCTCACCGTTGGCTCTCCTTTTTTTTGCGATGTTCCATGAAATTGCCACATACATCTTGTACTTTTTCATTGTGTAACCCAATCTGCAAGTTGGCACGGCTAATTTCAGACATCTCTACATGATAATACATTGCATATCCCTTGCGCATATTTAAACCACCAATTAATAATTGTGTGCGTAGCACAAACTAGCCATGACTCTATGTGCTGGACTAGCAGGCACTCTAAGGGAGCCTAATGTAGTGTACTGGAATTCCTACATGCCACCTACGATTTTGTGTAATGTACTGCCTCTGTTCCTAAATATATGTCTATGTAGAGATTCCAGTATGGACCACATACAGATGTATATAGATGCATTTTCGAGTGTAGATTCACTCATTTTGCTCCGTATGTAGCCTATAGTGGAATCTCTAGAAAGACTTATATTTAGGAATGGAGGTACAAGGTAGTATCATGTATGACATCTACATATCTAATTTAGCAGCCAGTAGTAGAAATCATTATCTGCACAAAGGGATTACTGGTCAAAAATCCTAGCAAAGCACGCTGGCAGGCACAGAACAATACAAGAGAGAGAGACACGCTTACAAGATCATAGCAATGCCTCGGTCCAGGATCTTGGTTGGCCAAGCTGTTAGATCTAGAAGAAACATCGTCCTTGTAGTTTTTGCCAGCTGCATAACAGGTAACAGCGACCTGTTAGTATATTTGAAGTACATCGGGCAGGTGATGCTGGACGGGTTTAAAGGTGACAAGTACCTAGGCCGTGGCGGGTGCTTGGCATCTTGCCAGACGGTGGGAATCAGGTTAGAAATGTCAAGGGTGATGATGATGCGCTGGCTGTCGGGGTCCGGTAAGGAGATCTAGAACCGTCGAGTAGGGTGTTTGTGGAGCGGCTCTGGTAGGGTGGACTACGGTGTGGGCAAAGCGGATCTGTGGCCGTGGACGAGGGCGTAGGTGAAGCTGCTCCGGTGGTTGGGTTAAGGATGGTGTCGACGATGCGGATCTACGGCCGTGGACGGGGCGTCAGAAGCTGCTCCGGTAGGTTGGATGAGGGTGCGAGGAAGCGGATCTGAGGCCGTGGACTTGTGAGTTGGCAAAGCGGCCCCGGTAGGGTTGAAAATGGTATAGGCAAAGCTACTCCGGTGGGGTTGACGATGTTGTCGGCGAAGCGGCTCTGGTAGGGTTGAGGAAGGTGTCGGCGAAGAGGATCAGAGGCCGTCGACGGGGGCGTCGGTGGGGCGGCTCGGGGGGGGGGGGGGGGGGGACGAAGCGTCTCCGGTGGGGAGTACGAATGAGCCACTGCAGATGCGCTGCGGTTGACGAGAGTACCGGCGAAGCAGATTCGGCGCTTCGGACAAGGCCGGCACTGAATGGGCTGTGGTACAGTGGTGGATGAGCAGTCTACTTGTTTCTAGGGGAGGTGGGAGGGGTAGATGCGGCCGCAGAAGTAGATCCGGCGAGGTGGACGCCGCTGGCGGTGAATGGGCTCTGGTACGCCGGTGGATGAACAGTCTAGGGTTTCGAGAGGGGAGGGGAGAAAGGCCGATGAAGTACGGACGGCGTGATGTGAGATGCTCTAGTGTTGTGGAGTTAGTCGTTTTTGCGGGAGGGGGAGAGGAAATGGGGGTGCCGTGTAGTGGGGGGAACCGGAAGTTACCAAAGCAGCCCCGACCTATTATGTAGATGAGGGCGGTATTGTAACTGTTGGTCTCCGTGCACCAAGGACAAAAGGGGAATTTCGCATGCTAAAGACTAAGGTGGCGGAAATTTTAGAAGGAGGCGGGAGATTTTGCCGCCCGCGGGATCGTTCGTATCCAGTTTCAACTAATTTTGGACCGTGCTAGCGGGAAGGTCATGCCAGACTGTGTACACGGGGCACGCGTCAGCAGTTAATAACTGGTGTGTCCACCCCAGAAAAAAAAGACAATAACTCGGGATGATGCGCCGATAACTTGGACGTTGACACGGGCGCGGCCAATCGTACAGGTGTAGTGGCGCGTTCACAAAAAAAGGGATCAAACGCTCAGCCTATGTATTTCTCGTGTAAATAGATAATTTAGTGCAATTGGTTATTTACTTTAAACATAATGCATTGACGTGTTAGTGTAGAGGCGCACAAAAAAAATGGATATTGTAGTCCGCTACTTAAAAGTGTTACCTCATATGATTACGGGGGGGGGGGGGGGGGGGGGGGGGGGGGGGGGGGGGGGGGGGGGGGGGGGGGGGGGGGGGGGGGGGGGGGGGGGGGGGGGGGGGGGGGGGGGGGGGGGGGGGGGGGGGGGGGGGGGGGGGGGGGGGGGGGGGGGGGGGGGGGGGGGGGGGGGGGGGGGGGGGGGGGGGGGGGGGGGGGGGGGGGGGGGGGGGGGGGGGGGGGGGGGGGGGGGGGGGGGGGGGGGGGGGGGGGGGGGGGGGGGGGGGGGGGGGGGGGGGGGGGGGGGGGGGGGGGGGGGGGGGGGGGGGGGGGGGGGGGGGGGGGGGGGGGGGGGGGGGGGGGGGGGGGGGGGGGGGGGGGGGGGGGGGGGGGGGGGGGGGGGGGGGGGGGGGGGGGGGGGGGGGGGGGGGGGGGGGGGGGGGGGGGGGGGGGGGGGGGGGGGGGGGGGGGGGGGGGGGGGGGGGGGGGGGGGGGGGGGGGGGGGGGGGGGGGGGGGGGGGGGGGGGGGGGGGGGGGGGGGGGGGGGGGGGGGGGGGGGGGGGGGGGGGGGGGGGGGGGGGGGGGGGGGGGGGGGGGGGGGGGGGGGGGGGGGGGGGGGGGGGGGGGGGGGGGGGGGGGGGGGGGGGGGGGGGGGGGGGGGGGGGGGGGGGGGGGGGGGGGGGGGGGGGGGGGGGGGGGGGGGGGGGGGGGGGGGGGGGGGGGGGGGGGGGGGGGGGGGGGGGGGGGGGGGGGGGGGGGGGGGGGGGGGGGGGGGGGGGGGGGGGGGGGGGGGGGGGGGGGGGGGGGGGGGGGGGGGGGGGGGGGGGGGGGGGGGGGGGGGGGGGGGGGGGGGGGGGGGGGGGGGGGGGGGGGGGGGGGGGGGGGGGGGGGGGGGGGGGGGGGGGGGGGGGGGGGGGGGGGGGGGGGGGGGGGGGGGGGGGGGGGGGGGGGGGGGGGGGGGGGGGGGGGGGGGGGGGGGGGGGGGGGGGGGGGGGGGGGGGGGGGGGGGGGGGGGGGGGGGGGGGGGGGGGGGGGGGGGGGGGGGGGGGGGGGGGGGGGGGGGGGGGGGGGGGGGGGGGGGGGGGGGGGGGGGGGGGGGCTGAAATTAGCCGTGTCAACTTGCAGATAGGGTTACACAATGAAAAAGTACAACATGTATGTGGCAATTTCATGGAACATCGCCAAAAAGGAGAGGCGACAGTGAGCCTATATGGTGTGCTATGGTACGTCACTCCTCAGATCCGCTTCGCCCAAACCATTGTCCACCCTACCGGAGCCGCTCCACAAACACCCTACTCGACGGTTCTAGATCTCCTTACCGGACCCCGTCAGCCAGCGCAGCGTCATCACCCTTGACGTTTCTAACCTGATTCCCACCGTCTGGAGAGATGCCAAGCACCCGCCATGGCCTAGGTACTTGTCACCTTTAAACCCGTCCAACATCACATGCACGATGTACTTCAAATATACTAACCGGTCACTGTTACCTGTTATGCAGCTGGCAAAAACTACAAGGATGATGTTTCTTCAGGATCTAACAGCTTGGCCAACCAAGATCCTGGACCGAGGCATTGCTATGATCTTGTAAGCGCGTCTCTCTCTTGTATTGTTCTGTGCCTGCTAGCGTGCTTTGCTAGGATTTTCGACCAGTAATCCCTTTGTGCAGACAATGATTTCTACTACTGGCTGCTAAATTAGATATGTAGATGTCATACATGATACTACCTCGTACCTTCGTTCCTAGATATGTCTTTCTAGAGATTCCACTATAGGCTACATACGGAGCAAAATGAGTGAATCTACACTCGAAAATGCATCTATATACATCTGTATGTGGTCCATACTAGAATCTCTCCAAAGACATATATTTAGGAACAGGGGCAGTACATTACACAAAATCGTAGGTGGCATGTAGGAATTCCAGTGCACTACATTAGGATCCCTTAGAGTGCCTGCTAGTCCAGCATACAGAGTCATGGCTAGTTTATGGTAGGGGGGGGGGGGGGGGGGGGGGGGGGGGGGGGGGGGGGGGGGGGGGGGGGGGGGGGGGGGGGGGGGGGGGGGGGGGGGGGGGGGGGGGGGGGGGGGGGGGGGGGGGGGGGGGGGGGGGGGGGGGGGGGGGGGGGGGGGGGGGGGGGGGGGGGGGGGGGGGGGGGGGGAATTAACCGTGTCAACTTGCAGATAGGGTTACACAATGAAAAAGTACAAGATGTATGTGGCAATTTCATGGAACATCGCAAAAAAAGGAGAGGCAGTGGTGAGCCTATACATTGTGCTATGGTACGTCACTCCTCCATTGCAATCATCGTGACATGTTATTTGTATGCCAGTTCTATTAGCCAAGTTTCTTAGGGATAGTTATTACGAGTTATCCTAAGAAAATAAGCACCTGTGAATAGAAGCTCCATGTAATAAGCCAACCAGTTCTTTTCATTGCGTTTTCAGCTTATCATTGGTATGATCAGTGGAAAGTCTAGATTGCATTATATTTTTTTAATTTTGCTGCCCATCTGGAAATTAATTTGACTTGCAAACATCACAAATTGAACCCAGTGCAGTAATTAATATGATAGGAAAACAGACCATCACTATTTTCTCAAAATGCAAATACAAAGATACCATCTACTTGGCACAATCTACTTTGGTCAATGTTTTCCATAGAGATCCCATTGCCTAATTTAAACGAAGAACGCATGACCCACATTTAAATGAAGAACAATTATTTATTGAAATTCAATGGTCCAAGTGGCTGGTTATTAACGTATAGCAGCACCACCTGAAAGCATCATATAGCAGCAGCAGCTCATAGCAACTCATCATGCAGCAGCAGTCTGCAATTCATCATATACCAGCAGTAGCTCATAGCAATTCATCATATAGCAGCAGCAGGAGCAGCTCATCGCAATTCATCATATAGCAGCAGCAGGAGCAGCTCATAGCAATTCATCATATAGCAGCAGGAGCAGCTTGTAGCAACTCATCATATAGCAGCAGCAGCTCATAGCAATTCATCATATAGCAGCAGCAGCTCATAGCAACTCATCATACAGCAGCAGCAGCTCATAGCAATTCATCATATAGCAGCAGCAGGAGCAGCTCAGAGCAATGCATCATATAGCAGCAGCAGAAGCAGCTCATAGCAATTCATCGTATAGTGGATCAGAATGAAAATTTGGCAACAAATCAGAGGAGATCCTCACCTTGTTGGATGAGCTCATCCTTCAACAGCACCTCAAGGCCATGGCCTGGGAGGAGGGGAGGGGGAATAAGGTGCCTTCTGCCGCAGTGTGGCCTCACTTGTCACCTTTAAACCCGTCCAGCATCACCTGCCCGATGTACTTCAAATATACTAACCGGTCGCTATTACCTGTTATGCAGCTGGCAAAAACTACAAGGACGATGTTTCTTCTGGATCTAACAGCTTGGCCAACCAAGATCCTGGACTAAGGCATTGCTATGATCTTGTAAGCACGTCTCTCTCTTGTATTGCTCTGTGCCTGCGAGCGTGCGTTGCTAGGATTTTCGACCAGTGATCCCTTTGTGCAGACAATGATTTCTACTACTGGCTGCTAAATTAGATATGTGGGGGGGGGGGGGGGGGGGGGGGGGGGGGGGGGGGGGGGGGGGGGGGGGGGGGGGGGGGGGGGGGGGGGGGGGGGGGGGGGGGGGGGGGGGGGGGGGGGGGGGGGGGGGGGGGGGGGGGGGGGGGGGGGGGGGGGGGGGGGGGGGGGGGGGGGGGGGGGGGGGGGGGGGGGGGGGGGGGGGGGGGGGGGGGGGGGGGGGGGGGGGGGGGGGGGGGGGGGGGGGGGGGGGGGGGGGGGGGGGGGGGGGGGGGGGGGGGGGGGGGGGGGGGGGGGGGGGGGGGGGGGGGGGGGGGGGGGGGGGGGGGGGGGGGGGGGGGGGGGGGGGGGGGGGGGGGGGGGGGGGGGGGGGGGGGGGGGGGGGGGGGGGGGGGGGGGGGGGGGGGGGGGGGGGGGGGGGGGGGGGGGGGGGGGGGGGGGGGGGGGGGGGGGGGGGGGGGGGGGGGGGGGGGGGGGGGGGGGGGGGGGGGGGGGGGGGGGGGGGGGGGGGGGGGGGGGGGGGGGGGGGGGGGGGGGGGGGGGGGGGGGGGGGGGGGGGGGGGGGGGGGGGGGGGGGGGGGGGGGGGGGGGGGGGGGGGGGGGGGGGGGGGGGGGGGGGGGGGGGGGGGGGGGGGGGGGGGGGGGGGGGGGGGGGGGGGGGGGGGGGGGGGGGGGGGGGGGGGGGGGGGGGGGGGGGGGGGGGGGGGGGGGGGGGGGGGGGGGGGGGGGGGGGGGGGGGGGGGGGGGGGGGGGGGGGGGGGGGGGGGGGGGGGGGGGGGGGGGGGGGGGGGGGGGGGGGGGGGGGGGGGGGGGGGGGGGGGGGGGGGGGGGGGGGGGGGGGGGGGGGGGGGGGGGGGGGGGGGGGGGGGGGGGGGGGGGGGGGGGGGGGGGGGGGGGGGGGGGGGGGGGGGGGGGGGGGGGGGGGGGGGGGGGGGGGGGGGGGGGGGGGGGGGGGGGGGGGGGGGGGGGGGGGGGGGGGGGGGGGGGGGGGGGGGGGGGGGGGGGGGGGGGGGGGGGGGGGGGGGGGGGGGGGGGGGGGGGGGGGGGGGGGGGGGGGGGGGGGGGGGGGGGGGGGGGGGGGGGGGGGGGGGGGGGGGGGGGGGGGGGGGGGGGGGGGGGGGGGGGGGGGGGGGGGGGGGGGGGGGGGGGGGGGGGGGGGGGGGGGGGGGGGGGGGGGGGGGGGGGGGGGGGGGGGGGGGGGGGGGGGGGGGGGGGGGGGGGGGGGGGGGGGGGGGGGGGGGGGGGGGGGGGGGGGGGGGGGGGGGGGGGGGGGGGGGGGGGGGGGGGGGGGGGGGGGGGGGGGGGGGGGGGGGGGGGGGGGGGGGGGGGGGGGGGGGGGGGGGGGGGGGGGGGGGGGGGGGGGGGGGGGGGGGGGGGGGGGGGGGGGGGGGGGGGGGGGGGGGGGGGGGGGGGGGGGGGGGGGGGGGGGGGGGGGGGGGGGGGGGGGGGGGGGGGGGGGGGGGGGGGGGGGGGGGGGGGGGGGGGGGGGGGGGGGGGGGGGGGGGGGGGGGGGGGGGGGGGGGCCTCTGGTGAGCTAAGAGGGATTTCTGTATGCAGGCTGCACAGACTATCTTTTTTATAATTTTTAAAATATCACCTGCTTATGCTTCATGACGTGTAACATTTTTTTTGAAAGTGACGTGTAACATTATTGTTAGTCCTGTTTTGCCATGTAGTACAAAATAGTGTCTTGTTCGCTTCACTGTTGTAACTATATTTTTGCCCTAGTCATGTGTACTTACAGAAACATTTCAGGATGAAGTGACATCAACACAAAGATCTGCGAGCAGTGCGGCATGGCCGTTACCGAATGATTATGGATTGGAATTGGAATGTGCTGATGTTCTCGAGCATCAACTAGAGGTGGCAAGACAACGTGTACATGATTGTCAACGTATAATCAACAAGTTGAGACTGGACATGCAGGTATTAGATGCAGGAGTCAAAAAAATGAAACAAGACACTGAGGTAACCATGAAGGAATTGGAGATTTTGCAGACTGAAATTTGTGCTATCTGAATCCGGCCAATCCTATTTTCTGAAGAGATTATAGTTCAAATGGAGTTAAGTTGATGCGCGTCCATGATGTATGAGCTGTATTTGCCCAGTGTATGTAATTTGCTGTTTGTGTATGCTTTATTATCACCTGTGCCGAACCATAATGCCCAGTGGGTATAATCGGCTGTAATTTCTTTATTGTATAGTGTAGGATTATTCTACCTTTCTATGCCTTGATCTCTTTGTTGTATAGTGTATGCTTTTTAGAGGTGATAGTATTGAGTAGGATAATTCTTTGAATATGCTATATCGTTCAAACGGGGGCCAACTCGCCCGACCATGGCCCTTCACGGGCCGTCGGATCCATGGGCCTTCTACGTCTCGTAGGATCCATGGGCCTTCTACGTCTCGTAGGATCCATGGGCCTTCTACGTCTCGTAGGATCCATGGGCCGCCGACTCATTTATGGGTCTTGTACGGGCCTTTAATGGGCCGTAGACGGGCCTTTAATGGAAATCGTACGTTTTATGGGCTGACCATAACGGGCCGTTAATAGGCCGTATTTGGTGATGCTATGAAAATGGCCCAACAGACTAACGGTCCACAAACGGGCCGACTGTAACGACGGGCTGAATTTGGCCCACAAGCAGAAAATGACAGTAACGGGCCGTAAGTAACCGAATGCTGCAAATGAGCCCAAGAATAAATGGGCCCTCAGAAGGCCGAAAGTTAACTTGGGCTGGAAACGGCCCAACGGAATAACGGGCCGTTAATGGGTATAAAGTGATACACTGTTCATTACGGGCCAGTTTCACCACGGGCCGTTAATGGGTGTAAAGTAATACACTGTTCATTACGGGCCAGTTTCAGCACGGGCCGCTAATGGGCCAAGAGTTACAAAGGGCCTCATATGGGCCGAAAGACGTCATGGGCTATACATGGGCCAGAAGTGAAAACGGGCTGGAATCATATTGGATGGCCCAGATGACGCTACTGGGCCTAATTCGGATAGGGCGTAACGGGCCTTGGGTTAGCGGGCTGTAAATGGGCTATATGCGAACAGGCCGTTAACAGGCTTTCCATGGGCCGGCCCGCCAGCTTTTGACCAAGTCAAATGGGCCGGCCTTTTCACAGGAATGGGCCACTGTTGGGCCGGGGGGGGGGGGGGGGGGGGGGGGGGGGGGGGGGGGGGGGGGGGGGGGGGGGGGGGGGGGGGGGGGGGGGGGGGGGGGGGGGGGGGGGGGGGGGGGGGGGGGGGGGGGGGGGGGGGGGGGGGGGGGGGGGGGGGGGGGGGGGGGGGGGGGGGGGGGGGGGGGGGGGGGGGGGGGGGGGGGGGGGGGGGGGGGGGGGGGGGGGGGGGGGGGGGGGGGGGGGGGGGGGGGGGGGGGGGGGGGGGGGGGGGGGGGGGGGGGGGGGGGGGGGGGGGGGGGGGGGGGGGGGGGGGGGGGGGGGGGGGGGGGGGGGGGGGGGGGGGGGGGGGGGGGGGGGGGGGGGGGGGGGGGGGGGGGGGGGGGGGGGGGGGGGGGGGGGGGGGGGGGGGGGGGGGGGGGGGGGGGGGGGGGGGGGGGGGGGGGGGGGGGGGGGGGGGGGGGGGGGGGGGGGGGGGGGGGGGGGGGGGGGGGGGGGGGGGGGGGGGGGGGGGGGGGGGGGGGGGGGGGGGGGGGGGGGGGGGGGGGGGGGGGGGGGGGGGGGGGGGGGGGGGGGGGGGGGGGGGGGGGGGGGGGGGGGGGGGGGGGGGGGGGGGGGGGGGGGGGGGGGGGGGGGGGGGGGGGGGGGGGGGGGGGGGGGGGGGGGGGGGGGGGGGGGGGGGGGGGGGGGGGGGGGGGGGGGGGGGGGGGGGGGGGGGGGGGGGGGGGGGGGGGGGGGGGGGGGGGGGGGGGGGGGGGGGGGGGGGGGGGGGGGGGGGGGGGGGGGGGGGGGGGGGGGGGGGGGGGGGGGGGGGGGGGGGGGGGGGGGGGGGGGGGGGGGGGGGGGGGGGGGGGGGGGGGGGGGGGGGGGGGGGGGGGGGGGGGGGGGGGGGGGGGGGGGGGGGGGGGGGGGGGGGGGGGGGGGGGGGGGGGGGGGGGGGGGGGGGGGGGGGGGGGGGGGGGGGGGGGGGGGGGGGGGGGGGGGGGGGGGGGGGGGGGGGGGGGGGGGGGGGGGGGGGGGGGGGGGGGGGGGGGGGGGGGGGGGGGGGGGGGGGGGGGGGGGGGGGGGGGGGGGGGGGGGGGGGGGGGGGGGGGGGGGGGGGGGGGGGGGGGGGGGGGGGGGGGGGGGGGGGGGGGGGGGGGGGGGGGGGGGGGGGGGGGGGGGGGGGGGGGGGGGGGGGGGGGGGGGGGGGGGGGGGGGGGGGGGGGGGGGGGGGGGGGGGGGGGGGGGGGGGGGGGGGGGGGGGGGGGGGGGGGGGGGGGGGGGGGGGGGGGGGGGGGGGGGGGGGGGGGGGGGGGGGGGGGGGGGGGGGGGGGGGGGGGGGGGGGGGGGGGGGGGGGGGGGGGGGGGGGGGGGGGGGGGGGGGGGGGGGGGGGGGGGGGGGGGGGGGGGGGGGGGGGGGGGGGGGGGGGGGGGGGGGGGGGGGGGGGGGGGGGGGGGGGGGGGGGGGGGGGGGGGGGGGGGGGGGGGGGGGGGGGGGGGGGGGGGGGGGGGGGGGGGGGGGGGGGGGGGGGGGGGGGGGGGGGGGGGGGGGGGGGGGGGGGGGGGGGGGGGGGGGGGGGGGGGGGGGGGGGGGGGGGGGGGGGGGGGGGGGGGGGGGGGGGGGGGGGGGGGGGGGGGGGGGGGGGGGGGGGGGGGGGGGGGGGGGGGGGGGGGGGGGGGGGGGGGGGGGGGGGGGGGGGGGGGGGGGGGGGGGGGGGGGGGGGGGGGGGGGGGGGGGGGGGGGGGGGGGGGGGGGGGGGGGGGGGGGGGGGGGGGGGGGGGGGGGGGGGGGGGGGGGGGGGGGGGGGGGGGGGGGGGGGGGGGGGGGGGGGGGGGGGGGGGGGGGGGGGGGGGGGGGGGGGGGGGGGGGGGGGGGGGGGGGGGGGGGGGGGGGGGGGGGGGGGGGGGGGGGGGGGGGGGGGGGGGGGGGGGGGGGGGGGGGGGGGGGGGGGGGGGGGGGGGGGGGGGGGGGGGGGGGGGGGGGGGGGGGGGGGGGGGGGGGGGGGGGGGGGGGGGGGGGGGGGGGGGGGGGGGGGGGGGGGGGGGGGGGGGGGGGGGGGGGGGGGGGGGGGGGGGGGGGGGGGGGGGGGGGGGGGGGGGGGGGGGGGGGGGGGGGGGGGGGGGGGGGGGGGGGGGGGGGGGGGGGGGGGGGGGGGGGGGGGGGGGGGGGGGGGGGGGGGGGGGGGGGGGGGGGGGGGGGGGGGGGGGGGGGGGGGGGGGGGGGGGGGGGGGGGGGGGGGGGGGGGGGGGGGGGGGGGGGGGGGGGGGGGGGGGGGGGGGGGGGGGGGGGGGGGGGGGGGGGGGGGGGGGGGGGGGGGGGGGGCCTACTGTATTCCAACTTCTCTATGGTTTATAAACTCTTTTACTAGCCATAGACTCATCAAAATAAGCAAACAACACACGAAAAACAGAATCTGTCAAAAACAGAACAGTCTGTAGTAATCTGTATCTAACGCAAACTTATGTAACTCAGAAAAATCTACAATAATAGGAAGACCTATATAATTTGTTTATTGATCTACTGCAATTGGAATCAGTATTTTAGCACGTTCTGGTGATTTTAAACAATTGTTTTCGTGAACAGAAATTTTCTGGAATTTTCAGCAAGATCAAATAACTATCATCCAAGAAGATCCTATAGGTTTCACTTGGCACAAACACTAATTAAAGCATAAAAACACATCTAACCAGAGGCTATATCAAAGATTTATTACTAAGCAGAACCAAAAAGCAAGAAAATAAAATAAAATTGGGTTGCCTCCCAACAAGCGCTATCGTTTAACGCCCCTAGCTAGGCATAAAAGCAAGGATAGATCTAAGTATTGCCATCTTTGGTAGGCAATTCTTCAATAGAACACCTACAACCCTTAGGAATTTCTTTCCTCTTATTAATGATCAAACTCTTAGGCAAGAAATCAAGAAATTCATTTGTAGCAAACGGTTCCTTAATGATAGCAAAAAAGTTGGGATGAACACTTATTGATTTGAGATCCGCATTTTCCTTACTAGAGGATTCACCCTTATTTTTAGGAACATACATAAGCTTGGCAATTTTGGTAGGAGGGTTAGGAGTATTTTTTACGGAAGAAAAAACGGACCAGAAGTTGTTAATAATACCCTCAAGCTTATCAATTCTAGTGGAATCTTGATCTATTCTTTCATTAACTATGGGTTCTTTTTCTTTAAAAAAATTCGAAGTAACTCCTACCTTAGATCCATATTGGGTAATTTGATTGTGGATCTTTTTATCCAAATTCTCAATCAATTCTGTAGTAGCAACTTTATTTTAAATAATTTCAAGCCTTTGCATCACATGTTCCAACATTAACATAGTTCCATTAACCAAAAGAGGTGGTGAGCCAAACAAATCTATCATAGCATTATAAGAATCAAAAGTATGGCTACCCAAGAAATTCCCTCCGGTAATGGTATCAAGAATATATCTATACCAAGGAGTGGCACCTACATAAAAATTGCGAAGAAGAATGGAAGTAGATTGCTTCCTGGTAGATCTATTTTGAGCATTGCAAATTCTATACCAAGCATCTTTTAGACTTTCTCCCTCCCTTTGTTTAAAATTAAGAACTTCATTCTCGGGAGACAACGGAGTAGATAAGGGACTAGCCATAACGATGAGGCAAGCAAGAAGAAGGAGTGAACGAAAAAGAGAGGGCAAATAAAACGGCAAGGGTGAAGTGGGGGAGAGGAAAACGAGAGGCAAATGGCAAATAATGTAATGCGAGGGATAAGAGTTTGTGATGGGTACTTGGTATGTCTTGACTTGTGCGTAGACTCCCCGGCAACGGCGCCAGAAATGGCTTGTTGACGGGAGATCAAATCTTGACTTGACTTGGTGTGAGCCTCCCCGGCAACGGCGCCAGAAATCCTTCTTGCTACCTCTTGAGCACTGCGTTGGTTTTCCCTTGAAGAGGAAAGTCTGATGCAGTAAAGTAGCGTAAGTATTTCCCTCAGTTTTTGAGAACCAACACTACAAAAAAAATACACTTCCGTGATGATACGTGTTTGTCACAGTAGGTCATGTTTTCTGTCATGCATGTACATCCATGACAAATTTATGACAGAATCAAGATAGTCATACATGTGCTGTCGTAGAAGTGTTCCATGACATTACCAAAATTATCATCACGGAAGTGTCCACTTCCATGATGATAAATCGCGCGTCACAGAAGTGCTTTCGTCAAGGGTGACCGACACGTGGCATCCACCGTAATGGAACGCCGTTAAGCTATCGGGTCCGGTTTTGGATCCGATAACCCGTTAACAGCCTCGACCAATGGGGATTTTCCATGTGTAAAATCATCATTGGCTGGAGGAAACACGTGTCGGCTCACCGTTGGGACAGATGTCATCCACTCATTGGACCCAAAGCGCCTATGATACGTCGACACATGGCACGGCCCAACAGAGGCCCATTCCTGTGAAAAGGCCGGCCCGTTTGACTTGGTCAAAAGGTGGCGGGCCGGCCCACGGCAAGCCTGTTAACGGCCTGTTCGCATATAGCCCATTTACAGCCCGCTAACCCAGGGCCCGTTTACGGCCTATCCGAATTAGGCCCAGTAGCGTCATCTAGGCCGTCCAATATAATTCCAGCCTGTTTTAACTTCCGGCCCATGTATGGCCCATGAAGTATTTCGGCCCATATGAGTCCCTTTGTAACTCTTGGCCCACTAATGGCCCGTGGTGAAACCGGCCCGTAATGAATAGTGTATCGCTTTATACCCATTAGCGGCCCATTATTCCATTGGGTCGTTTCCAGCCCGTGTTACCTTTCGGCCTTCTGAGGGCCCATTTATTCTTGGGCTCATTTCTAGCATTCAGTTACTTACGGCCCGTTACTGGCCTTTTCTGCTTGTGGGCCAAATTCAGCCCGTGATTATAGTCGGCCCGTTTGTGGCCCGTTAATCTGTTGGGCCATTTTCATAGGATCATCAAATACGGCCTATTAACGGCCCGTTATGGTCAGCCCATAAAACGTATGATTTCCACTCTAGCCCGTTTACGGCCCCTTATACGGCTCGTACAAGGCCCATAGATAAGACGGCCCGTAGAAGTCCCATGGATCCTACGGGACGTAGAAGGCCCATTGACCCGACGGCCCATAGAAGGCCCATTGATCCGACAGCCCATAGAAGGCCCATGGATCCGCTGGCCCATAGAAGGCACATGGATCCAACAGCCGATAGAAGGCCCACGAATCCGACAGCCCATAGAAGGCCCACGAATCCGACGGCCATAGAAGGCCATGGATCGTCCATCCCGTAGATGGCCCATGGATCGTACGGCCTGTGGAGGGCCATGGTCACTACAACGTTTGGGCGAGTTGGCCCCCGTTTGAACGATATAGCAGCATATTCAAAGAATTATCCTACTCTATACTATCACCTCTAAAAAACATACACTATACAATAAAGAGACTAAGGCATAGAAACGTAGAATAATCCTACACTATACAATAAAGAAATTACAGCCGATTATACCCACTGAGCATTATGGTTCGGCACCAGTGATAATAAAGCATACACAAACAGCAAATTACATACACTGGGCAAATACAGCTCATACATCATGGACGCGCATCAACATAACTTACCATTTGAACTATAATCTCTTCAGAAAATAGGATTGGCCGGATTTAGATAGCACAAATTTCAGTCTGCAAAATCTCCAATTCCTTCGTTGTTACCTCAGTGTCTTGTTTCATTTTTTTGACTCCTGCATCTAATACCTGCATGTCCAGTCTCAACTTGTTGATTGTATGTTCAGAATCATGTACACGTTGTCTTGCCACCTCTAGTTGATGCTCGAGAACATCAGCACATTCCAATTCCAATCCATAATCATTCGGTAACGGCCATGCCGCACTGCTCGCAGATCTTTGTGTTGATGTCACTTCATCCTGAAATGTTTCTGTAAGTACACATGACTAGGGCAAAAATATAGTTACAACAGTGAAGCGAGCAAGACAGACTATTTTGTACATGGCAAAACAGGACTAACAATAATGTTACACGTCATGAAGCATAAGCAGGTGATATTTTAAAAATTATAAAAAAGGTAGTCTGTGCAGCCTGCATACAGAAATCTCTCTTAGCTCACCAGAGGAGCATGATGTTGGGGCCCAATCCAAAACACAAACAAGTTACAAATTTAGACAGCACGTTGCGTAGAAGTAAGCAAGGAGTTGGCCATTCTGTAGCTCAATTAATGTCTTAGGGAGCATAATGAACAGCAGAGGATTTCATACAAACATACTACAGCAAGCAAAACTATGCAATCATTAGCCTAGTATAAACTAGATTGTGAGCCTCATTCAATAATAGTTGGTTAATAGACTTCAAAGCTTCAGGCACACTTCGGCAGAGTAATTAAATGGTAAGGCCTTTAATTATGTCAACTAATAGTTATACAAGTACCCAACATCAGGCATCATTCTTTGGGCATCTCATTAACTGAGGACAAATGAAGCAATTGAAAAGAGCAAATTAACTATGCCTGAAACAAACAAGGAATTGAACTGTTGAGTTGGATACAGTGACTTACCTTAACAGGTTGAAGAGGCTCAGCGTAGCTCCTACTTCTCTTGCAAGGCTCCTTCCTAACATCTTGTACTTGGAAATCCTCAATCTTATCTTCATTGCACCCCCTCTGCAAGGTGACACAAACTAGTTACTCGTCTCCTTGGAAGATAAATATGCATACTTTCCAGTCTGTGAACACAAAAGGATGAGATTATAACAAAACAACACCACATAATGAAACATGCCGCATCTCTTGCACTTGCACACAATGAAATGAGCATTTACTATGTCTGCACTATGTAAAAACTAGGCATACCTTCGAACTGGATCTCCAGGTACTCTTGGAGAGCCTACTTTAGTGTACAGCCAAACCTTTATGTCACCTATGAGTTAGAAAAGGCCCCACTACAGCAGCCCTTAGTGTTTAAATCGTTGACAAGCTCTGTTAGAGTGTTAGGTCAAGAACAGCAAGTAATCAAAGAAAACAGTCCTAGTATGGCTGGCTGATGCAAACAAGCAATTGAACAGATGTTTGAGCAAATCTTACATATCAAGAAAAGAAGCAAAGAAGGAGGCTTAAAGACCATCACTTGACTGACCAGATTTAAGGGGCATTTAAACATCATGTGCAACGTATGAACTAACATAAACATTGCATATTCCAGATTCTACAATGGAATGCACATGTATTAGGTTATGCCATGTATGATGATGCCTAAATGTACACTATAGTAGGCAGGAGTGATTCATCATTGCACGCACAATTGAATTGCAGGTTAAGGGCCAGTTCTATTTCGCCTTTTCAGGGCTTATTGTCAAAATAAGCCATAAAAGATGTAAATAAGTCATTTTTGAGTTATGGGCTTGGGCTTAACTAATTTCGCTTTGGAGGGGGGTGTTTCGGGTAGAACCTCACTAAAAATTGAAGGGAAGGGGAATAGTGAAATGACTCTGTTGTTTGCCTATATTACACTCAAAATGCAACTGGTGACCCCCCCCCCCCCCCCCCCCCCCCCCCCCCCCCCCCCCCCCCCCCCCCCCCCCCCCCCCCCCCCCCCCCCCCCCCCCCCCCCCCCCCCCCCCCCCCCCCCCCCCCCCCCCCCCCCCCCCCCCCCCCCCCCCCCCCCCCCCCCCCCCCCCCCCCCCCCCCCCCCCCCCCCCCCCCCCCCCCCCCCCCCCCCCCCCCCCCCCCCCCCCCCCCCCCCCCCCCCCCCCCCCCCCCCCCCCCCCCCCCCCCCCCCCCCCCCCCCCCCCCCCCCCCCCCCCCCCCCCCCCCCCCCCCCCCCCCCCCCCCCCCCCCCCCCCCCCCCCCCCCCCCCCCCCCCCCCCCCCCCCCCCCCCCCCCCCCCCCCCCCCCCCCCCCCCCCCCCCCCCCCCCCCCCCCCCCCCCCCCCCCCCCCCCCCCCCCCCCCCCCCCCCCCCCCCCCCCCCCCCCCCCCCCCCCCCCCCCCCCCCCCCCCCCCCCCCCCCCCCCCCCCCCCCCCCCCCCCCCCCCCCCCCCCCCCCCCCCCCCCCCCCCCCCCCCCCCCCCCCCCCCCCCCCCCCCCCCCCCCCCCCCCCCCCCCCCCCCCCCCCCCCCCCCCCCCCCCCCCCCCCCCCCCCCCCCCCCCCCCCCCCCCCCCCCCCCCCCCCCCCCCCCCCCCCCCCCCCCCCCCCCCCCCCCCCCCCCCCCCCCCCCCCCCCCCCCCCCCCCCCCCCCCCCCCCCCCCCCCCCCCCCCCCCCCCCCCCCCCCCCCCCCCCCCCCCCCCCCCCCCCCCCCCCCCCCCCCCCCCCCCCCCCCCCCCCCCCCCCCCCCCCCCCCCCCCCCCCCCCCCCCCCCCCCCCCCCCCCCCCCCCCCCCCCCCCCCCCCCCCCCCCCCCCCCCCCCCCCCCCCCCCCCCCCCCCCCCCCCCCCCCCCCCCCCCCCCCCCCCCCCCCCCCCCCCCCCCCCCCCCCCCCCCCCCCCCCCCCCCCCCCCCCCCCCCCCCCCCCCCCCCCCCCCCCCCCCCCCCCCCCCCCCCCCCCCCCCCCCCCCCCCCCCCCCCCCCCCCCCCCCCCCCCCCCCCCCCCCCCCCCCCCCCCCCCCCCCCCCCCCCCCCCCCCCCCCCCCCCCCCCCCCCCCCCCCCCCCCCCCCCCCCCCCCCCCCCCCCCCCCCCCCCCCCCCCCCCCCCCCCCCCCCCCCCCCCCCCCCCCCCCCCCCCCCCCCCCCCCCCCCCCCCCCCCCCCCCCCCCCCCCCCCCCCCCCCCCCCCCCCCCCCCCCCCCCCCCCCCCCCCCCCCCCCCCCCCCCCCCCCCCCCCCCCCCCCCCCCCCCCCCCCCCCCCCCCCCCCCCCCCCCCCCCCCCCCCCCCCCCCCCCCCCCCCCCCCCCCCCCCCCCCCCCCCCCCCCCCCCCCCCCCCCCCCCCCCCCCCCCCCCCCCCCCCCCCCCCCCCCCCCCCCCCCCCCCCCCCCCCCCCCCCCCCCCCCCCCCCCCCCCCCCCCCCCCCCCCCCCCCCCCCCCCCCCCCCCCCCCCCCCCCCCCCCCCCCCCCCCCCCCCCCCCCCCCCCCCCCCCCCCCCCCCCCCCCCCCCCCCCCCCCCCCCCCCCCCCCCCCCCCCCCCCCCCCCCCCCCCCCCCCCCCCCCCCCCCCCCCCCCCCCCCCCCCCCCCCCCCCCCCCCCCCCCCCCCCCCCCCCCCCCCCCCCCCCCCCCCCCCCCCCCCCCCCCCCCCCCCCCCCCCCCCCCCCCCCCCCCCCCCCCCCCCCCCCCCCCCCCCCCCCCCCCCCCCCCCCCCCCCCCCCCCCCCCCCCCCCCCCCCCCCCCCCCCCCCCCCCCCCCCCCCCCCCCCCCCCCCCCCCCCCCCCCCCCCCCCCCCCCCCCCCCCCCCCCCCCCCCCCCCCCCCCCCCCCCCCCCCCCCCCCCCCCCCCCCCCCCCCCCCCCCCCCCCCCCCCCCCCCCCCCCCCCCCCCCCCCCCCCCCCCCCCCCCCCCCCCCCCCCCCCCCCCCCCCCCCCCCCCCCCCCCCCCCCCCCCCCCCCCCCCCCCCCCCCCCCCCCCCCCCCCCCCCCCCCCCCCCCCCCCCCCCCCCCCCCCCCCCCCCCCCCCCCCCCCCCCCCCCCCCCCCCCCCCCCCCCCCCCCCCCCCCCCCCCCCCCCCCCCCCCATTGCTATGAGCTGCTGCTGCTGCTATATGATGAGTTGCTATAAGCTGCTCCTACTGCTGCTGTATGATGAATTGCTATGAGCTGCTCCTGCTGATGCTATATGATGAATTGCTATGAGCTGCTTCTGCTGCTGCTATATGATGAATTGCTATGAGTTGCTCCTGCTGCTGCTATATGATGAATTGCTATGAGCTGCTCCTGCTGCTGCTATATGATGAATTGCTATGAGCTGCTGCTGGTATATGATGAATTGCACACTGCTGCTGCTGCTGTATGATGAGTTGCTATGAGCTGCTGCTGCTGGTATAGGATGCTTTCAGGTGGTGCTGCTATATGATAATAACCAGCCACTTGGACCATCGAATCTCAATAAATAATTGTTCTTCATTTAAATGTGGGTCATGCATTTTTCGTTTAAATTAGGCAATTGGATCTCTATGGAAAACATTGATCAAAGTAGATTGTGCCAAGTAGATGGTATCTTTTTATTTGCATTTTGAGCAAATAGTGATGGTCTATTTTCCTATCATATTAATTACTGCACTGGGTTCAATTTGTGATGTTTGCAAGTCAAATTAATTTTCATATGGGCAGCAAAATGAAAAAATATAATGCAATCTAGACTTTTCACTGATCATACCAAAGATAAGCTGAAAACGCAATGAAAAGAACTGGTTGGCTTATTACATGGAGCTTATATTCACAGGTGCTTATTTTCTTAGGATAACTCGTAATAACTGTCCCTAAGAAACTTGGCCAATAGAACTGACATACAAATAACATGTCACGATGATTGCAATGGAGGAGTGACGTACCATAGCACACTGTATAGGCTCACCTCTGGCTCTCCTTTTTTTGCAATGTTCCATGAAATTGCCACATACATCTTGTACTTTTTCATTGTGTAACCCTATCTGCAAGTTGACACGGCTAATTTCAGACATCTATACATGATAATACATTGCATATCCCTTGCGCATATTTAAACCACCAA
Organism: Thinopyrum obtusiflorum; assembly: GCA_036873465.1. NCBI lineage: Eukaryota > Viridiplantae > Streptophyta > Magnoliopsida > Poales > Poaceae > Thinopyrum > Thinopyrum obtusiflorum. Next base: position 41,822 of record JAAAWM010012069.1, read on the forward strand.
TTAATGATTGTGTGCGTAGCATAAACTAGCCATGACTCTGTGCGCTGGACTAGCAGGCACTCTAAGGGAGCCTAATGTAGTGTACTGGAATTCCCACATGCCACCTACGATTTTGTGTAATGTACTGCCTCTGTTCCTAAATATATGTGGGGGGGGGGGGGGGGGGGGGGGGGGGGGGGGGGGGGGGGGGGGGGGGGGGGGGGGGGGGGGGGGGGGGGGGGGGGGGGGGGGGGGGGGGGGGGGGGGGGGGGGGGGGGGGGGGGGGGGGGGGGGGGGGGGGGGGGGGGGGGGGGGGGGGGGGGGGGGGGGGGGGGGGGGGGGGGGGGGGGGGGGGGGGGGGGGGGGGGGGGGGGGGGGGGGGGGGGGGGGGGGGGGGGGGGGGGGGGGGGGGGGGGGGGGGGGGGGGGGGGGGGGGGGGGGGGGGGGGGGGGGGGGGGGGGGGGGGGGGGGGGGGGGGGGGGGGGGGGGGGGGGGGGGGGGGGGGGGGGGGGGGGGGGGGGGGGGGGGGGGGGGGGGGGGGGGGGGGGGGGGGGGGGGGGGGGGGGGGGGGGGGGGGGGGGGGGGGGGGGGGGGGGGGGGGGGGGGGGGGGGGGGGGGGGGGGGGGGGGGGGGGGGGGGGGGGGGGGGGGGGGGGGGGGGGGGGGGGGGGGGGGGGGGGGGGGGGGGGGGGGGGGGGGGGGGGGGGGGGGGGGGGGGGGGGGGGGGGGGGGGGGGGGGGGGGGGGGGGGGGGGGGGGGGGGGGGGGGGGGGGGGGGGGGGGGGGGGGGGGGGGGGGGGGGGGGGGGGGGGGGGGGGGGGGGGGGGGGGGGGGGGGGGGGGGGGGGGGGGGGGGGGGGGGGGGGGGGGGGGGGGGGGGGGGGGGGGGGGGGGGGGGGGGGGGGGGGGGGGGGGGGGGGGGGGGGGGGGGGGGGGGGGGGGGGGGGGGGGGGGGGGGGGGGGGGGGGGGGGGGGGGGGGGGGGGGGGGGGGGGGGGGGGGGGGGGGGGGGGGGGGGGGGGGGGGGGGGGGGGGGGGGGGGGGGGGGGGGGGGGGGGGGGGGGGGGGGGGGGGGGGGGGGGGGGGGGGGGGGGGGGGGGGGGGGGGGGGGGGGGGGGGGGGGGGGGGGGGGGGGGGGGGGGGGGGGGGGGGGGGGGGGGGGGGGGGGGGGGGGGGGGGGGGGGGGGGGGGGGGGGGGGGGGGGGGGGGGGGGGGGGGGGGGGGGGGGGGGGGGGGGGGGGGGGGGGGGGGGGGGGGGGGGGGGGGGGGGGGGGGGGGGGGGGGGGGGGGGGGGGGGGGGGGGGGGGGGGGGGGGGGGGGGGGGGGGGGGGGGGGGGGGGGGGGGGGGGGGGGGGGGGGGGGGGGGGGGGGGGGGGGGGGGGGGGGGGGGGGGGGGGGGGGGGGGGGGGGGGGGGGGGGGGGGGGGGGGGGGGGGGGGGGGGGGGGGGGGGGGGGGGGGGGGGGGGGGGGGGGGGGGGGGGGGGGGGGGGGGGGGGGGGGGGGGGGGGGGGGGGGGGGGGGGGGGGGGGGGGGGGGGGGGGGGGGGGGGGGGGGGGGGGGGGGGGGGGGGGGGGGGGGGGGGGGGGGGGGGGGGGGGGGGGGGGGGGGGGGGGGGGGGGGGGGGGGGGGGGGGGGGGGGGGGGGGGGGGGGGGGGGGGGGGGGGGGGGGGGGGGGGGGGGGGGGGGGGGGGGGGGGGGGGGGGGGGGGGGGGGGGGGGGGGGGGGGGGGGGGGGGGGGGGGGGGGGGGGGGGGGGGGGGGGGGGGGGGGGGGGGGGGGGGGGGGGGGGGGGGGGGGGGGGGGGGGGGGGGGGGGGGGGGGGGGGGGGGGGGGGGGGGGGGGGGGGGGGGGGGGGGGGGGGGGGGGGGGGGGGGGGGGGGGGGGGGGGGGGGGGGGGGGGGGGGGGGGGGGGGGGGGGGGGGGGGGGGGGGGGGGGGGGGGGGGGGGGGGGGGGGGGGGGGGGGGGGGGGGGGGGGGGGGGGGGGGGGGGGGGGGGGGGGGGGGGGGGGGGGGGGGGGGGGGGGGGGGGGGGGGGGGGGGGGGGGGGGGGGGGGGGGGGGGGGGGGGGGGGGGGGGGGGGGGGGGGGGGGGGGGGGGGGGGGGGGGGGGGGGGGGGGGGGGGGGGGGGGGGGGGGGGGGGGGGGGGGGGGGGGGGGGGGGGGGGGGGGGGGGGGGGGGGGGGGGGGGGGGGGGGGGGGGGGGGGGGGGGGGGGGGGGGGGGGGGGGGGGGGGGGGGGGGGGGGGGGGGGGGGGGGGGGGGGGGGGGGGGGGGGGGGGGGGGGGGGGGGGGGGGGGTGAAGTACATCGGGCAGGTGATGCTGGACGGGTTTAAAGGTGACAAGTACCTAGGCCATGGCGGGTGCTTGGCATCTTGCCAGACGGTGGGAATCAGGTTAGAAACATCAAGGGTGATGACGCTGCGCTGGCTGTCGGGGTCCGGTAAGGAGATCTAGAACCGTCGAGTAGGGTGTTTGTGGAGCGGCTCCGGTAGGGTGGACTACGGTGTGGGCGAAGCGGATCTGTGGCCGTGGACGAGGGCGTAGGTGAAACTGCTCCGGTGGTTGGGTTAAGGATGGTGTCGACGATGCGGATCTGCGGCCGTGGACGGGGCGTCAGAAGCTGCTCCGGTAGGTTGGATGAGGGTGCGAGGAAGCGGATCTGAGGCCGTGGACTTGTGTGTTGGCAAAGCGGCCCCGGTAGGGTTGAAAATGGTATAGGCGAAGCTACTCCAGTGGGGTTGACGATGGTGTCGGCGAAGCGGCTCCGGTAGGGTTGAGGAAGGTGTCGGCGAAGAGGATCAGAGGCTGTCGACCGGGGCGTCGGTGGGGCGGCTCCGGGGGGTGTGGACGAAGCGTCTCCGGTGGGGAGTTCGAATGAGCCGCTGCAGATGCGCTGCGGTTGACGAGAGTACCGGCGAAGCAGATCCGGTGCCGTGGACAAGGCCGGCACTGAATGGGCTGTGGTACAGTGGTGGATGAGCAGTCTACTTGTTTCTAGGGGAGGTGGGAGGGGTAGATGCGGCCGCAGAAGCAGATCCGGTGAGGTGGATGCCGCTGGCAGTGAATGGGCTCTGGTACGCCGGTGGATGAGCAGTCTAGGGTTTCAAGAGGGGAGGGGAGAAAGGCCGATGAAGTACGGACGGCGTGATGTGAGATGCTCTGGTGCTATGGAGTTAGTCATTTTTGCGGGAGGGGGAGAGGAAATGGGGGTGCCGTGTAGTGGGGGGAACCGGAAGTTACCAAAGCATCCCCGACCTATTATGTAGATGAGGGCGGTATTGTAACTGTTGGTCTCCGTGCAGGGGGGGGGGGGGGGGGGGGGGGGGGGGGGGGGGGGGGGGGGGGGGGGGGGGGGGGGGGGGGGGGGGGGGGGGGGGGGGGGGGGGGGGGGGGGGGGGGGGGGGGGGGGGGGGGGGGGGGGGGGGGGGGGGGGGGGGGGGGGGGGGGGGGGGGGGGGGGGGGGGGGGGGGGGGGGGGGGGGGGGGGGGGGGGGGGGGGGGGGGGGGGGGGGGGGGGGGGGGGGGGGGGGGGGGGGGGGGGGGGGGGGGGGGGGGGGGGGGGGGGGGGGGGGGGGGGGGGGGGGGGGGGGGGGGGGGGGGGGGGGGGGGGGGGGGGGGGGGGGGGGGGGGGGGGGGGGGGGGGGGGGGGGGGGGGGGGGGGGGGGGGGGGGGGGGGGGGGGGGGGGGGGGGGGGGGGGGGGGGGGGGGGGGGGGGGGGGGGGGGGGGGGGGGGGGGGGGGGGGGGGGGGGGGGGGGGGGGGGGGGGGGGGGGGGGGGGGGGGGGGGGGGGGGGGGGGGGGGGGGGGGGGGGGGGGGGGGGGGGGGGGGGGGGGGGGGGGGGGGGGGGGGGGGGGGGGGGGGGGGGGGGGGGGGGGGGGGGGGGGGGGGGGGGGGGGGGGGGGGGGGGGGGGGGGGGGGGGGGGGGGGGGGGGGGGGGGGGGGGGGGGGGGGGGGGGGGGGGGGGGGGGGGGGGGGGGGGGGGGGGGGGGGGGGGGGGGGGGGGGGGGGGGGGGGGGGGGGGGGGGGGGGGGGGGGGGGGGGGGGGGGGGGGGGGGGGGGGGGGGGGGGGGGGGGGGGGGGGGGGGGGGGGGGGGGGGGGGGGGGGGGGGGGGGGGGGGGGGGGGGGGGGGGGGGGGGGGGGGGGGGGGGGGGGGGGGGGGGGGGGGGGGGGGGGGGGGGGGGGGGGGGGGGGGGGGGGGGGGGGGGGGGGGGGGGGGGGGGGGGGGGGGGGGGGGGGGGGGGGGGGGGGGGGGGGGGGGGGGGGGGGGGGGGGGGGGGGGGGGGGGGGGGGGGGGGGGGGGGGGGGGGGGGGGGGGGGGGGGGGGGGGGGGGGGGGGGGGGGGGGGGGGGGGGGGGGGGGGGGGGGGGGGGGGGGGGGGGGGGGGGGGGGGGGGGGGGGGGGGGGGGGGGGGGGGGGGGGGGGGGGGGGGGGGGGGGGGGGGGGGGGGGGGGGGGGGGGGGGGGGGGGGGGGGGGGGGGGGGGGGGGGGGGGGGGGGGGGGGGGGGGGGGGGGGGGGGGGGGGGGGGGGGGGGGGGGGGGGGGGGGGGGGGGGGGGGGGGGGGGGGGGGGGGGGGGGGGGGGGGGGGGGGGGGGGGGGGGGGGGGGGGGGGGGGGGGGGGGGGGGGGGGGGGGGGGGGGGGGGGGGGGGGGGGGGGGGGGGGGGGGGGGGCACACACACACCGAAGGAGTAGAGTGACACCTCGATCTTGATACTAATCTATCGACTGGCTTCTCTCTCAAACACACACACACGCACACACACTACCCGACACCGAAAGAGTAGGGCGGCACCTCGATCTTGATAGTAATCTATCTACTCCTCTTTCAAACACACACACACTCGCTAGTTGTGCCTCTGTGCCTACCGCGCACACTCTCGATACGTCTTTCTCTCCCTCCCCCTCCCGGGGGGGGGGGGTCCCCCTCCCCCCCCACCCCAACAATGACAGCAGAAGGGTGACAACTCGATGTGATCATAATCTGTCAATTGGTTTTCTCTCGAACATTGTGTCTCTGTGCCTCGCTCGGTAGCCCCCTCGATATGTAGACTTCTCGCGCGCGCACAGCTGTAGTGATGATGACGCTGAACCCAGTGTGCCTCGTTTTTACCGGCCTCATGTGATAGTTTTCACCCTATTTTTTGTTAATTAACAAGGCAACCTTTTCTTTGTTACTACTAGTGAATCTGAAATCATTCGGGGCAGACATAAAATATATCACTTCAACCCAATTATCGCAGTAACTATTTTAAAAGAAACTAGCTAGATGCCCGTGCGTTGCACGGAACATCAAGATGCATTTGTATGAATAGTTTATCTTGTGAGAGAAAAGGATGAACGAGGGAAGGCCGTATTTGCGAACGTGGAGAGGGGTGTGGGTATATTTTTGCCAAACTGCCATAGTTTTCTTCCTATCCGTTAGATATAAATCCGACGGCCTATATTGCAGGATGGCACACACACCATCATCACCAACTCTGTTTTCTACTCCCTCTGTTCCTAAATATTTGTCTTTTTAGAGATTTCAACAAGTGACTACATATGGAGCAAAATGAGTGAATCTACACTCTAAAATATGTCTACATACACATCCGTATGTGGTAGTCCATTTGAAATCTGAAAAAGACAAATATTTAGGAACGGATGGAGTATAAGAGTAGACATGGAGATATATCTCCAGCATGGTCTACAACAAAAATGTGCTGGACTGGTTAGCGCCGGATGCTCGCAACGCGATGACATGAGTTTGAATTCTGTCTTTAACGTTAGATTTTTATATTACATATTACTTATTTAATATATACTTCTTTCGCTACTGTACTGACAGTGGAACCCACAGAGTACTTAGAATACAAGATTAAGGATGGACTTGTTTATTTTTAACTTTCTGTACGAAGCTGTAGCCACCCTGCAAGTCACGTGTACACTGTACATGCAATTAACTTTTTATAGAGGGACAATCATACACGCAATTAACTCAAATGGATTGGATGTCACTCTATTATTTCCAGCATAAGAGCATCTCCAACGGCAGCCGGCAAATTTCCTCCCGCTTCCTTCCGCGGATACATTTTCACAACTCTAACCAACCAGATGAAATTCATGCAAACACAGACTGATTTCATATAAGCATGAAGGATTTCGTATAAAAAAGCCGGATCTTCATATAAACATGATGGATTTCATTACATTTACATGAACTAAGCGGGGCCAACCCCGCTCTCTTGGTATAATTAATACTCCCTCCGTCCGGAAATACTTGTCCTAGAAATCGATGTATCTAGACTTATTTTAGTTATAGATACATACAATTTATCCATTCTTAGAACAAAAATTTCCCGCCAGCTGGAGAGGGAGTACATAATCTAAATGGCCGCCCGTGGATCCCTTTGTCTTCCTCATGTCCGGCAGACACTTTGCGGGGTCGACGAAGGTCCTCGGAAGAGACGAAGAAGCAAAGAAACCACCTGAATGCGCAGTCGTCGCCTCGGCGGTGGCCTTCATGGGACCCAAGTGGCGGCGGCCTCCCATGTTCTACTTCTCCTCGATGATGGCGGCGGACACGGAGAAGCTGGCCACCGACTCGTCGCTCTCCAGACACCCAGCTTCTGTCTCTGCTTGCATGGCGCTGCCGCAGGCACGGGAGGTGCGCCCACAGACACGGGAGGCGCGGCACCGCAGACACTGGTGGCGCGGTATGATGCGGCAGCAACGACGCCCGTGCCGGTGTGGAGCAACTCGCCACTCCTCATCGAGCTGAACTGGAGCGGCGAGTTGCTAAACCACGTGCCTGCTTGGGGCGGCAACTGGCCCCGTCGGGCCAAGCGAGGTTGGTGAAGCACCGAGCGGCCTCGCCCGTATCCAGAGGGCTCGGCGGGCCACCCAGCCGGGTAATATGCCAGAGAACGGCTCCTCAGAAGCCATCGGAAGGGTGAAGAAAATGGTGAAGGAGGAGATGGGGGAGCGGCGGAGGGGTGTGATTCTTGCCCGCTGTCTGTCTGGCCTCGTGTAAATAGAGGGCGGACGGTAGGAGCTTGGCCAGCGTCTGGCCTCGTTTAAACTGAGGGCGGACGGGAGGAGCTCGGCCGGTGTTGCGTTTAATTCCGGCCCGTTCATGAACGGACGTCTGGCCAGAGTAGGTTTCTCGGTTTGCATGCGGGTTTAACAGAGGGGTTTGATGGAGGCGAGGAGGCGTGTTTAGCCGGGCATGCAGCGGGCGGCGCAGTACTATTCGATTTGACAGCGGGTGGCGCAGTTCCCGATACGGCTTTAATGCAGATGAGGGAGGGAGTAGCGGTTCCCGAAATGTTGAACGGCCAATGCATCCTTGCTACCTCTTGAGCACTGCGTTGGTTTTCCCTTGAAGAGGAAAGGGTGATGCAGCAAAGTAGCGTAAGTATTTCCCTCAGTTTTTGAGAACCAAGGTATGAATCCAGTAGGAGACCACGCGCGAGTCCCACGCACCTACACAAACAAATAAGAACCTCACAACCAACGCGATAAAGGGGTTGTCAATCCCTTCACGGTCACTTACGAGAGTGAGATCTGATAGATATGATAAGATAATATTTTTAAAGATGCAAAGTAAAATAAACGGCAATAGTAATAACTAAGTGTTGGAAGATTAATATGATGGAAAATAGACCCGGGGGCCATAGGTTTCACTAGTGGCTTCTATCGAGAGCATAAGTATTACGGTGGGTAAATGAATTACTGTCGAGCAATTGATAGAATTGAGCATAATTATGAGAATATCTAGGTATGATCATGTATATAGGCATCACGTCCGCGACAAGTAGACCAAAATGATTCTGCATCTACTACTATTACTCCACACATCGACCGCTATCCAGCATGCATCTAGAGTATTAAGTTCATAAGAAAAGAGTAATGCTTTAAGTAAGATGACATGATGTAGAGGGATAAACTCATGCAATATGATATAAACCCCATCTTTTTATCCTCGATGGCAACAATACAATACGTGCCCTGCTGCCCCTGCTGTCACTGGGAAAGGACACCGCAAGATTGAACCCAAAGCTAAGCACTTCTCCCATTGCAAGAAATATCAATCTAGTAGGCCAAACCAAACTGATAATTTGAAGAGACTTTCAAAGATAACCAATCATACATAAAAGAATTCAGAGGAGATTCAAATATTGTTCATAGATAAACTTGATCATAAGCCCACAATTCATCGGATCTCGACAAACACACCGCAAAAGAAGATTACATCGAATAGATCTCCAAGAAAATCGAGGAGAACTTTGTATGGGGGGGGGGGGGGGGGGGGGGGGGGGGGGGGGGGGGGGGGGGGGGGGGGGGGGGGGGGGGGGGGGGGGGGGGGGGGGGGGGGGGGGGGGGGGGGGGGGGGGGGGGGGGGGGGGGGGGGGGGGGGGGGGGGGGGGGGGGGGGGGGGGGGGGGGGGGGGGGGGGGGGGGGGGGGGGGGGGGGGGGGGGGGGGGGGGGGGGGGGGGGGGGGGGGGGGGGGGGGGGGGGGGGGGGGGGGGGGGGGGGGGGGGGGGGGGGGGGGGGGGGGGGGGGGGGGGGGGGGGGGGGGGGGGGGGGGGGGGGGGGGGGGGGGGGGGGGGGGGGGGGGGGGGGGGGGGGGGGGGGGGGGGGGGGGGGGGGGGGGGGGGGGGGGGGGGGGGGGGGGGGGGGGGGGGGGGGGGGGGGGGGGGGGGGGGGGGGGGGGGGGGGGGGGGGGGGGGGGGGGGGGGGGGGGGGGGGGGGGGGGGGGGGGGGGGGGGGGGGGGGGGGGGGGGGGGGGGGGGGGGGGGGGGGGGGGGGGGGGGGGGGGGGGGGGGGGGGGGGGGGGGGGGGGGGGGGGGGGGGGGGGGGGGGGGGGGGGGGGGGGGGGGGGGGGGGGGGGGGGGGGGGGGGGGGGGGGGGGGGGGGGGGGGGGGGGGGGGGGGGGGGGGGGGGGGGGGGGGGGGGGGGGGGGGGGGGGGGGGGGGGGGGGGGGGGGGGGGGGGGGGGGGGGGGGGGGGGGGGGGGGGGGGGGGGGGGGGGGGGGGGGGGGGGGGGGGGGGGGGGGGGGGGGGGGGGGGGGGGGGGGGGGGGGGGGGGGGGGGGGGGGGGGGGGGGGGGGGGGGGGGGGGGGGGGGGGGGGGGGGGGGGGGGGGGGGGGGGGGGGGGGGGGGGGGGGGGGGGGGGGGGGGGGGGGGGGGGGGGGGGGGGGGGGGGGGGGGGGGGGGGGGGGGGGGGGGGGGGGGGGGGGGGGGGGGGGGGGGGGGGGGGGGGGGGGGGGGGGGGGGGGGGGGGGGGGGGGGGGGGGGGGGGGGGGGGGGGGGGGGGGGGGGGGGGGGGGGGGGGGGGGGGGGGGGGGGGGGGGGGGGGGGGGGGGGGGGGGGGGGGGGGGGGGGGGGGGGGGGGGGGGGGGGGGGGGGGGGGGGGGGGGGGGGGGGGGGGGGGGGGGGGGGGGGGGGGGGGGGGGGGGGGGGGGGGGGGGGGGGGGGGGGGGGGGGGGGGGGGGGGGGGGGGGGGGGGGGGGGGGGGGGGGGGGGGGGGGGGGGGGGGGGGGGGGGGGGGGGGGGGGGGGGGGGGGGGGGGGGGGGGGGGGGGGGGGGGGGGGGGGGGGGGGGGGGGGGGGGGGGGGGGGGGGGGGGGGGGGGGGGGGGGGGGGGGGGGGGGGGGGGGGGGGGGGGGGGGGGGGGGGGGGGGGGGGGGGGGGGGGGGGGGGGGGGGGGGGGGGGGGGGGGGGGGGGGGGGGGGGGGGGGGGGGGGGGGGGGGGGGGGGGGGGGGGGGGGGGGGGGGGGGGGGGGGGGGGGGGGGGGGGGGGGGGGGGGGGGGGGGGGGGGGGGGGGGGGGGGGGGGGGGGGGGGGGGGGGGGGGGGGGGGGGGGGGGGGGGGGGGGGGGGGGGGGGGGGGGGGGGGGGGGGGGGGGGGGGGGGGGGGGGGGGGGGGGGGGGGGGGGGGGGGGGGGGGGGGGGGGGGGGGGGGGGGGGGGGGGGGGGGGGGGGGGGGGGGGGGGGGGGGGGGGGGGGGGGGGGGGGGGGGGGGGGGGGGGGGGGGGGGGGGGGGGGGGGGGGGGGGGGGGGGGGGGGGGGGGGGGGGGGGGGGGGGGGGGGGGGGGGGGGGGGGGGGGGGGGGGGGGGGGGGGGGGGGGGGGGGGGGGGGGGGGGGGGGGGGGGGGGGGGGGGGGGGGGGGGGGGGGGGGGGGGGGGGGGGGGGGGGGGGGGGGGGGGGGGGGGGGGGGGGGGGGGGGGGGGGGGGGGGGGGGGGGGGGGGGGGGGGGGGGGGGGGGGGGGGGGGGGGGGGGGGGGGGGGGGGGGGGGGGGGGGGGGGGGGGGGGGGGGGGGGGGGGGGGGGGGGGGGGGGGGGGGGGGGGGGGGGGGGGGGGGGGGGGGGGGGGGGGGGGGGGGGGGGGGGGGGGGGGGGGGGGGGGGGGGGGGGGGGGGGGGGGGGGGGGGGGGGGGGGGGGGGGGGGGGGGGGGGGGGTTAAATCTGCATGCAAACCGAGAAACCTACTCCGGCCACACGTTCGTTCATGAGCGGGCCGGAATTAAATGCAACACCGGCCGAGCTCCTCCCATCCGCCCTCAGTTTAAACGAGGTCAGACGCCGGCCAAGCTCCTATCGTCCGCCCTCTATTTACACGAGGCCAGACAGACAGCAGGCAAGAATCGCACCCCTCCGCCGCTCCCCCATCTCCTCCTTCACCATTTTCTCCACTCTTCCGATGGCTTTCGAGGAGCCGTTCTCCGGCATATTACCCGGCTGGGTGGCCCGCCGAGCCCTCCGGATACGGGCGAGGCCGCTCGGTGCTTCACCAACCTCGCTTGGCCCGATGGAGCCAGTTGCCGCCCCAAGCAGGCGCGTGGTTCAGCAACTCGCCGCTCCAGTTCAGCTCGATGAGGAGTGGCGAGTTGCTCCACGCCGGCACGGCGGCGAGCACACCGGTACGGGCGTCGTCGCTGCCGCGTTGTACCACGCCACCAGTGTCTGCGGTGCTACACCTCCCGTGTCTGTGGGCGCGCCTCCCGTGCCTGCGGCAGTGCCATGCAGGCAGAGACAGAAGCCGGGTGCGTGGAGAGCAACGAGTCGGTGGCCAGCTTCTCCGTGTCCGCCGCCATCATCGAGGAGAAGTAGAACACGGGAGGCCGCCGCCACTTGGGACCCATGAAGGCCACCGCCGAGGCGACGACCGCGGATTCAGGTGGTTTCTTTGCTGCTTCGTCTCTTCCGAGGACCTTCGTCGACCCCGCAAGTGTCTGACGGACATGAGGAAGACAAAGGGATCCGCGGGCGGCCATTTAGAACTAAAATAAGTCTAGATACATCCATTTCTAGGACAAGTATTTCCGGACGGAGGGAGTATTAATTATACAAGAGAGCCGGATTGGCACCTCTTAGTTCATGTAAATGTAATGAAATCCATCATGTTTATATGAAGATCCGGCTTTTTTATACGAAATCCTTCATGCTTATATGAAATCAGTCCGTGTTTGCACGAATTTCATCTGGTTGGTTAGAGTTGTAAAAATGTATGCCGCTGGCGTTTGATGTCGTCCTCCGCTTAAGGAAGCGGGAGGAAATTTGCCGGCTGCCGTTGGAGATGCTCTTTATGCTGGAAATAATAGAGTGACATCCAATCCATTTGAGTTAATTGCCTGTATGATTGTCCCTCTATAAAAAGTTAATTGCATGTACAGTGTACACGTGACTTGCAGGGTGGCTACAGCTTCGTACAGAAAGTTAAAAAGAAACAAGTCCATGGGGGGGGGGGGGGGGGGGGGGGGGGGGGGGGGGGGGGGGGGGGGGGGGGGGGGGGGGGGGGGGGGGGGGGGGGAATATAAAAATATAAAGTTAAAAGACAGAATTCGAACTCATGTCATCGCGTTGCGAGCATCCGGCGCTAACCAGCCCAGCACATTTTTGTTGTAGACCATGCTGGAGATATATCTCCATGTCTACTCTTATATATACTCCATTCGTTCCTAAATATTTGTCTTTTTCAGATTTCAAATGGACTACCACATACGGATGTGTATGTAGACATATTTTAGAGTGTAGATTCACTCATTTTGCTCCGTATGTCTTTTCAGGAAGGGGTCAGATTTGTCCTTGATTTATTTATGAGGTATCCAGATGGCACTGCACCGCCAAGAAAAGAGGGTAACATCAAAATTATGGACTACTTTTTTGAGTATGTTGGTAAGGTCCGGTCATAGTCACTTGTTGAAATCTCTAAAAAGACAAATACTCCCTCCGTCCGGAAATACTTGTCATCAAAATGGATAAAAGGAAATGTATCTAGACGTATTTTAGTTTTAGATACATCTCTTTTTATCCATTTTGATGACAAGTATTTTCGGACGGAGGGAGTAGAAAACAGAGTTGGTGATGATGGTGTGCGTGCCATCCTGCAATATAGGCCGTCGGATTTATATCTAACGGATAGGAAAGAAACTATGGCAATTTTGCAAAAATATACCCACACGTCTCTCCACGTTCGCAAATAAGGCCTTCCCTCGTTCAGCCTTTTCTCTCACAAGATAAACTACTCATACAAATGCATCTTGATGTTCCGTGGGGGGGGGGGGGGGGGGGGGGGGGGGGGGGGGGGGGGGGGGGGGGGGGGGGGGGGGGGGGGGGGGGGGGGGGGGGGGGGGGGGGGGGGGGGGGGGGGGGGGGGGGGGGGGGGGGGGGGGGGGGGGGGGGGGGGGGGGGGGGGGGGGGGGGGGGGGGGGGGGGGGGGGGGGGGGGGGGGGGGGGGGGGGGGGGGGGGGGGGGGGGGGGGGGGGGGGGGGGGGGGGGGGGGGGGGGGGGGGGGGGGGGGGGGGGGGGGGGGGGGGGGGGGGGGGGGGGGGGGGGGGGGGGGGGGGGGGGGGGGGGGGGGGGGGGGGGGGGGGGGGGGGGGGGGGGGGGGGGGGGGGGGGGGGGGGGGGGGGGGGGGGGGGGGGGGGGGGGGGGGGGGGGGGGGGGGGGGGGGGGGGGGGGGGGGGGGGGGGGGGGGGGGGGGGGGGGGGGGGGGGGGGGGGGGGGGGGGGGGGGGGGGGGGGGGGGGGGGGGGGGGGGGGGGGGGGGGGGGGGGGGGGGGGGGGGGGGGGGGGGGGGGGGGGGGGGGGGGGGGGGGGGGGGGGGGGGGGGGGGGGGGGGGGGGGGGGGGGGGGGGGGGGGGGGGGGGGGGGGGGGGGGGGGGGGGGGGGGGGGGGGGGGGGGGGGGGGGGGGGGGGGGGGGGGGGGGGGGGGGGGGGGGGGGGGGGGGGGGGGGGGGGGGGGGGGGGGGGGGGGGGGGGGGGGGGGGGGGGGGGGGGGGGGGGGGGGGGGGGGGGGGGGGGGGGGGGGGGGGGGGGGGGGGGGGGGGGGGGGGGGGGGGGGGGGGGGGGGGGGGGGGGGGGGGGGGGGGGGGGGGGGGGGGGGGGGGGGGGGGGGGGGGGGGGGGGGGGGGGGGGGGGGGGGGGGGGGGGGGGGGGGGGGGGGGGGGGGGGGGGGGGGGGGGGGGGGGGGGGGGGGGGGGGGGGGGGGGGGGGGGGGGGGGGGGGGGGGGGGGGGGGGGGGGGGGGGGGGGGGGGGGGGGGGGGGGGGGGGGGGGGGGGGGGGGGGGGGGGGGGGGGGGGGGGGGGGGGGGGGGGGGGGGGGGGGGGGGGGGGGGGGGGGGGGGGGGGGGGGGGGGGGGGGGGGGGGGGGGGGGGGGGGGGGGGGGGGGGGGGGGGGGGGGGGGGGGGGGGGGGGGGGGGGGGGGGGGGGGGGGGGGGGGGGGGGGGGGGGGGGGGGGGGGGGGGGGGGGGGGGGGGGGGGGGGGGGGGGGGGGGGGGGGGGGGGGGGGGGGGGGGGGGGGGGGGGGGGGGGGGGGGGGGGGGGGGGGGGGGGGGGGGGGGGGGGGGGGGGGGGGGGGGGGGGGGGGGGGGGGGGGGGGGGGGGGGGGGGGGGGGGGGGGGGGGGGGGGGGGGGGGGGGGGGGGGGGGGGGGGGGGGGGGGGGGGGGGGGGGGGGGGGGGGGGGGGGGGGGGGGGGGGGGGGGGGGGGGGGGGGGGGGGGGGGGGGGGGGGGGGGGGGGGGGGGGGGGGGGGGGGGGGGGGGGGGGGGGGGGGGGGGGGGGGGGGGGGGGGGGGGGGGGGGGGGGGGGGGGGGGGGGGGGGGGGGGGGGGGGGGGGGGGGGGGGGGGGGGGGGGGGGGGGGGGGGGGGGGGGGGGGGGGGGGGGGGGGGGGGGGGGGGGGGGGGGGGGGGGGGGGGGGGGGGGGGGGGGGGGGGGGGGGGGGGGGGGGGGGGGGGGGGGGGGGGGGGGGGGGGGGGGGGGGGGGGGGGGGGGGGGGGGGGGGGGGGGGGGGGGGGGGGGGGGGGGGGGGGGGGGGGGGGGGGGGGGGGGGGGGGGGGGGGGGGGGGGGGGGGGGGGGGGGGGGGGGGGGGGGGGGGGGGGGGGGGGGGGGGGGGGGGGGGGGGGGGGGGGGGGGGGGGGGGGGGGGGGGGGGGGGGGGGGGGGGGGGGGGGGGGGGGGGGGGGGGGGGGGGGGGGGGGGGGGGGGGGGGGGGGGGGGGGGGGGGGGGGGGGGGGGGGGGGGGGGGGGGGGGGGGGGGGGGGGGGGGGGGGGGGGGGGGGGGGGGGGGGGGGGGGGGGGGGGGGGGGGGGGGGGGGGGGGGGGGGGGGGGGGGGGGGGGGGGGGGGGGGGTTGGTGCACGGAGAACAACAGTAACAATACCGCCCTCATCTACATAATAGGTCAGGGTTGCTTTGGTAACTTCCAGTTCCCCCCACCACACGGCACCCCCATTTCCTCTCCCCCTCCCGCAAAAACCACTAACTCCACAGCACCAGAGCATCTTACATCACGTCGTCCGTACTTCATCGGCCTTTCTACCCCTCCCCTCTCGAAACCCTAGACTGCTCATCCACCGGTGTACTAGAGCCCATTCACTACCAGCGGCGTCCACCTCGCATGGATCTGCTTCTGCGGCCGCATCTACCCCTCCCACCTCCACTAGAAACAAGTAGACTGCTCATCCACCACTGTACCACAGCCCATTCAGTGCCGGCCTTGTCCACGGCGCCGGATCTGCTTCGCCGGTACTCTTGTCAACCGCAGCGCATCTGCAGTGGCTCATTCGTACTCCCCACCGGAGATGCTTCGTCCACACCCCCCTGGAGCCGCCCCACCGACACGCCCGTCGACGGCCTCTGATCCTCTTCGCCGACACCTTCCTCAACCCTACCGGAGCCGCTTCGCCGACACCATCGTCAACCCTACCGGAGTAGCTTCACCTATACCATTCTCAACCCTACCAGGGCCGCTTTGCCAACTCACAAGTCCACGGCCACAGATCCACTTCGTCGCACCCTCATCCAACCTACCGGAGCAGCTTCTGACGCCCCATCTAGGGCCACAGATCCGCATCGTCGACACCATCCTTAACCCAACCATCGGAGCAGCTTCACCGACGCCCTCGTCCATGGCCACAGATCCGCTCCGCCCACACCGTAGTCCACCCTACCGGAGCCGCTCCACAAACACCCTACTCGACGGTTCTAGATCTCCTTACCGAACCCTGACAGCCAGCGCATCGTCATCACCCTTGATGTTTCTAACCTGATTCCCACCGCCTGGCAAGATGCCAAGCAGCCGCCACGGCCTAGGTACTTCACCTTTAAACCCGTCCAGCATCACCTGCCCGATGTACTTCAAATATACTAACATGTCGCTGTTACCTGTTATGCAGCTAGCAAAAACTACAAGGACGATGTTTCTTCTGGATCTAACAGCTTGGCCAACCAAGATCCTGGACTAAGGCATTGCGGGGGGGGGGGGGGGGGGGGGGGGGGGGGGGGGGGGGGGGGGGGGGGGGGGGGGGGGGGGGGGGGGGGGGGGGGGGGGGGGGGGGGGGGGGGGGGGGGGGGGGGGGGGGGGGGGGGGGGGGGGGGGGGGGGGGGGGGGGGGGGGGGGGGGGGGGGGGGGGGGGGGGGGGGGGGGGGGGGGGGGGGGGGGGGGGGGGGGGGGGGGGGGGGGGGGGGGGGGGGGGGGGGGGGGGGGGGGGGGGGGGGGGGGGGGGGGGGGGGGGGGGGGGGGGGGGGGGGGGGGGGGGGGGGGGGGGGGGGGGGGGGGGGGGGGGGGGGGGGGGGGGGGGGGGGGGGGGGGGGGGGGGGGGGGGGGGGGGGGGGGGGGGGGGGGGGGGGGGGGGGGGGGGGGGGGGGGGGGGGGGGGGGGGGGGGGGGGGGGGGGGGGGGGGGGGGGGGGGGGGGGGGGGGGGGGGGGGGGGGGGGGGGGGGGGGGGGGGGGGGGGGGGGGGGGGGGGGGGGGGGGGGGGGGGGGGGGGGGGGGGGGGGGGGGGGGGGGGGGGGGGGGGGGGGGGGGGGGGGGGGGGGGGGGGGGGGGGGGGGGGGGGGGGGGGGGGGGGGGGGGGGGGGGGGGGGGGGGGGGGGGGGGGGGGGGGGGGGGGGGGGGGGGGGGGGGGGGGGGGGGGGGGGGGGGGGGGGGGGGGGGGGGGGGGGGGGGGGGGGGGGGGGGGGGGGGGGGGGGGGGGGGGGGGGGGGGGGGGGGGGGGGGGGGGGGGGGGGGGGGGGGGGGGGGGGGGGGGGGGGGGGGGGGGGGGGGGGGGGGGGGGGGGGGGGGGGGGGGGGGGGGGGGGGGGGGGGGGGGGGGGGGGGGGGGGGGGGGGGGGGGGGGGGGGGGGGGGGGGGGGGGGGGGGGGGGGGGGGGGGGGGGGGGGGGGGGGGGGGGGGGGGGGGGGGGGGGGGGGGGGGGGGGGGGGGGGGGGGGGGGGGGGGGGGGGGGGGGGGGGGGGGGGGGGGGGGGGGGGGGGGGGGGGGGGGGGGGGGGGGGGGGGGGGGGGGGGGGGGGGGGGGGGGGGGGGGGGGGGGGGGGGGGGGGGGGGGGGGGGGGGGGGGGGGGGGGGGGGGGGGGGGGGGGGGGGGGGGGGGGGGGGGGGGGGGGGGGGGGGGGGGGGGGGGGGGGGGGGGGGGGGGGGGGGGGGGGGGGGGGGGGGGGGGGGGGGGGGGGGGGGGGGGGGGGGGGGGGGGGGGGGGGGGGGGGGGGGGGGGGGGGGGGGGGGGGGGGGGGGGGGGGGGGGGGGGGGGGGGGGGGGGGGGGGGGGGGGGGGGGGGGGGGGGGGGGGGGGGGGGGGGGGGGGGGGGGGGGGGGGGGGGGGGGGGGGGGGGGGGGGGGGGGGGGGGGGGGGGGGGGGGGGGGGGGGGGGGGGGGGGGGGGGGGGGGGGGGGGGGGGGGGGGGGGGGGGGGGGGGGGGGGGGGGGGGGGGGGGGGGGGGGGGGGGGGGGGGGGGGGGGGGGGGGGGGGGGGGGGGGGGGGGGGGGGGGGGGGGGGGGGGGGGGGGGGGGGGGGGGGGGGGGGGGGGGGGGGGGGGGGGGGGGGGGGGGGGGGGGGGGGGGGGGGGGGGGGGGGGGGGGGGGGGGGGGGGGGGGGGGGGGGGGGGGGGGGGGGGGGGGGGGGGGGGGGGGGGGGGGGGGGGGGGGGGGGGGGGGGGGGGGGGGGGGGGGGGGGGGGGGGGGGGGGGGGGGGGGGGGGGGGGGGGGGGGGGGGGGGGGGGGGGGGGGGGGGGGGGGGGGGGGGGGGGGGGGGGGGGGGGGGGGGGGGGGGGGGGGGGGGGGGGGGGGGGGGGGGGGGGGGGGGGGGGGGGGGGGGGGGGGGGGGGGGGGGGGGGGGGGGGGGGGGGGGGGGGGGGGGGGGGGGGGGGGGGGGGGGGGGGGGGGGGGGGGGGGGGGGGGGGGGGGGGGGGGGGGGGGGGGGGGGGGGGGGGGGGGGGGGGGGGGGGGGGGGGGGGGGGGGGGGGGGGGGGGGGGGGGGGGGGGGGGGGGGGGGGGGGGGGGGGGGGGGGGGGGGGGGGGGGGGGGGGGGGGGGGGGGGGGGGGGGGGGGGGGGGGGGGGGGGGGGGGGGGGGGGGGGGGGGGGGGGGGGGGGGGGGGGGGGGGGGGGGGGGGGGGGGGGGGGGGGGGGGGGGGGGGGGGGGGGGGGGGGGGGGGGGGGGGGGGGGGGGGGGGGGGGGGGGGGGGGGGGGGGGGGGGGGGGGGGGGGGGGGGGGGGGGGGGGGGGGGGGGGGGGGGGGGGGGGGGGGGGGGGGGGGGGGGGGGGGGGGGGGGGGGAATGAAGAACAATTATTTATTGAAATTCGATGGTTCAAGTGGCTGGTTATTATCATATAGCAGCCACCTGAAAGCATCATATAGCAGCAGCAGCAGCTCATAGAAACTCATCATACAGCAGCAGCAGCAGTGTGCAATTCATCACATACCAGCAGCAGCTCATAGCAATTCATCATATAGCAGCAGCAGGAGCAGCTCATAGCAATTCATCATATAGCAGCAGCAGAGGCAGCTCATAGCAATTCATCATATAGCAGCAGCAGGAGCAGCTTATAGCAACTCATCATATAGCAGCAGCAGCTCATAGCAATTCATCATATAGCAGCAGCAGCTCATAGCAATTCATCATTTAGCAGCAGTAAGAGCAGCTCATAGCAATGCATCATATAGCAGCAGAAGCAGCTCATAGCAATTCATCGTATAGTGGATCAGAATGAAAATTTGGCGAAAAATCAGAGGAGATCCTCACCTTGTTGGATGAGCTCATCCTTCAACAGCACCTCAAGGCCACGGCCTGGGAGGAGGGGAGGGGGAATAAGGTGCCTTCTGCCATAGTGTGGCATCAGCCGTAGTTTTGCGGCGCCCGCCGGAGTAGTGCGTTGGACGGACCACAGTGGAGCAGCTGCTGGAGACCATGAGAATGAGGGGCGGCGCCAGACGGATGAGCAGCCGGGGAGATTTGGCCCTACCCGCCGGCCATGTAGCCTAGCTAGACAGAGCATCGTCGAGGACCAGGCCAGATGGGACCAGTGGCGACGGCTCACTGGAGGAACCCTAGCGCTGCATGCAGGGGATCGAGGTAGAGGGAAAGGGGAGAGGAGATGCAAGCGGGCAGGGCAATTGCATTTTGAGTGTAATATAGGTAGACAACAGAGTCATTTCACTATTCCCCTTCCCTTCAATTTTTAGTGAGCTTCTACCAGAAACACCCCCTCCAAAGCAAAATAAGTTAAGCCCAAGCCCATAACTCAAAAATGACTTCTTTACATCTTTTATGGCTTATTTTGACAATAAGCTCTGAAAAGGCGGAATAGAACTGGCCCTTAACCTGCAATTCAATTCTGCGTGCAATAATGAATAACTCCTGCCTGCTATAGTGTACATTTAGGCATCATTATACATGGCATAACCTAATAAATGTGCATTCCATTGTAGAATCTGGAATATGCAATGTTTATGTTAGTTCATACATTGCACATGATGTTTAAATGCCCCTTAAATCTGGTCAGTCAAGTGATGGTCTTTAAGCCTCCTTCTTTGCTTCTTTTCTTGATACATCTGTTCAATTGCTTGTTTGCATCAGCCAGCCATACCAGAACTGTTTGCTTTGATTACTTGTTGTTCTTGACCTAACACTCTAACAGAGCTTGTCAATGATTTAAACACTAAGGGCTGTTGTAGTGGGGGCTTGTCTAACTCATAGGTGACATAAAGGTTTGGCTGTACACTAAAGTAGGCTCTCCAAGAGTACCTGGAGATCTAGTTCGAAGGTATGCCTAGTTTTTACATAGTGCACACATAGTAAATGCTCATTTCATTGTGTGCAAGTGCAAGAGATGTGGCATGTTTCATTATGTGGTGTTGTTTTGTTATAATCTCATCCTTTTGTGTTGTTCACAGACTGGAAAGTATGCATATTTATCTTCCAAGGAGACAAGTAACTAGTTTGTGTCACCTTGCAGAGGGGGTGCAATGAAGATAAGATTGAGGATTTCCAAGTACAAGATGTTAGGAAGGAGCCTTGCAAGAGAAGTAGGAGCAGCGCTGAGCCTGTTCAACTAGTTAAGGTAAGTCACTATATCCAACTCAACAGTTCAATTCCTTGTTTGTTTCAGGCATAGTTAATTTGCTCTTCTCAATTGCTTTATTTGTCCTCAGTTAATGAGATGCCCAAACAATGATGCATGATGTTGGGTACTTGTATAACTATTAGTTGACATAATTAAAGGCCTTACCATTTAATTACTCTAGCAAAGTGTGCCTGAAGCTTTGAAGTCTATTAACCAACTATTACTGCATGAGGCTCACAATCTAGTTTATACTAGGCTAATGATTGCATAGCTTTGCTTGCTGTAGTAGGTTTGTATGAATCCCTCTGCTGTTCATTATGCTCCCTAAGACTTTAATTGAGCTACAGAATGGCCAACTGCTTGCTTACTTATACGCAACGTGCTGTCTAAATTTGTAACTTGTCTGTGTTTTGGATTTGGCCCCAACATCATGCTCCTCTGGTGAGCTAAGAGAGATTTCTGTATGCAGGCTGCAGACTACCATTTTTATAATTTTTAAAACATCACCTGCTTATGCTTCATGATGTGTAACATTATTGTTATTCCTGTTTTGCCATGTACAAAATAGTCTGTCTTGCTCGCTTCGCTGTTGTAACTATATTTTTACCCTAGTCATGTGTACTTACAGAAACATTTCAGGATGAAGTGACATCAACACAAAGATCTGCGAGCAGTGCGGCATGGCCGTTACCGAATGATTATGGATTGGACTTGGAATGTGCTGATGTTCTCGAGCATCAACTAGAGGTGGCAAGACAACGTGTACATGATTCTCAACGTACAATAAACAAGTTGAGACTGGACATGCAGGTATTAGATGCAGGAGTCAAAAAAATGAAACAAGACACTGAGGTAGCCACGAAGGAATTGGAGATTTTGCAGACTAAAATTTGTGCTATCTGAATCCGGCCAATCCTATTTTCTGAAGAGATTATAGTTCAAATGGTAAGTTCTGTTGATGCATGTCCATGATGTATGAGCTTTATTTGTCCAGTGTATGTAATTTGCTGTTTGTGTACGCTTTATTATCACTGGTGCCGAACTATAATGCCCAGTGGGTATATTCGGCTGTAATTTCTTTATTGTATAGTGTAGGATTATTCTATGTTTCTATGCCTTAGTCTTTTTATTGTATAGTGTATGTTTTTAGAGGCGATAGTATAGAGTAGGATAATTCTTGAATATGCTATATCATTGAAACGGGGGCCCACACGCCCAAACATTTCCTAGACGCCATACAAACGAACAAACATGTGTAGTCAAAGCAGGCCTTAATTGGGCTGGTCAAAATAATAATAAGTGGATCCCAAATGATGTGGCCCACCGTAACAACGGCTCTTAGCAGGCCGTTAACAGGCGAAAAGCTCAATAAGGCCGTATAAATGGAAATGGCCCGCGGGCCTCTAGCAGGCCAAATTAGATGTCAATTTTGTCTCGGCCCTTTTACTTTACGGGCCAGTAGGAGGCCGAAAGTGTTATGGGGCAGAGGAGGCCCAATTTGCAAACTAGCCTTTTAACAGGCCGAAAGTCGCACTGGGCTGAAATGATGCCCTGTGGAATGTGGGCCCCTAATGGACCTAAAGTCAAAGGCCCAACTGTTGTGCGGGCTGTTAACAGGCCGAGAGACAAAATGGGCAAGGAGTTGGCCCATTTACCGAATGGGCCGATTACAATCCTAAAGTCACAGCGGGCTAGAATTGGCCCAACTGCAGAATGAGCCGACTACAGGCCTAATGTCACAGCGGGCTAGAATTGGCCCAACTACAGAATGGGCCGAGAAAAGGCCGAAAGATGTTCCGGGCCGTTAACGGGCTGGAATTGATGATGGGCCGCTAACAGGCCGAAAGAAGCTCGGGCCGCAATTGGGCCCAAAGACGTAGCGGGCCGTTAACGGGCTAAAACTGATGATGGGCTGGAAATTATCAAATATAGAATGGGCCTTTGATGGGCCGATTCTGTGTAACTTGTATGGGCCGTGCTTGTAAATGGGCCTGACTCAAGTAGGCCGGTAATGGGCCGGCCCGCTTATTTTGACAGGCCTGGCCTTTTAACCTTTGGGCCACTGTTGGGCCGGTCCACGTGTCGACATATCATAGGCGCATCTCGCCCATTGGATGAGTGACACCTGTGCCAACGCGGAGCTGACACGTGGTTCCGTCGGCCAATGAGAATTTTACACATGGAAAATCGTCATTGGTCGTGGCTGTTAGCGGGTTATCGGATCCAAAACCGGACCCGATAGCTTAACGGCGACCCGTTACGGTGGATGCCACGTGTCGGTCACCCTTGATGAAAGCACTTCCATAACGCGCGATTTATCGTCATGGAAGTGGACACTTCCGTGACGATAATTTTGTTAATGTCATGGAACACTTCTACGACAGCACAGGTATGACTATCTTGATTCTGTCATAAAATCGTCATGGATGTACATGCATGACAGAAAACGTGACCTATTGTGACAAACACGTATCATCACGGAAGTGTCTTTTTTTTGTAGTGGATGGGGTTCACCACCTCCATTGGTGCCTCTCCGATGATGCATGAGTAGTTCTTTGTAGACCTTCGGGTCCGTAGTTAGTAGCTAGATGGCTTTCTCTCTCTCGCTGAATTCTCAATACAATGGTCTCTTGGAGATCCATATGATGTAACTCTTTTGCGGTGTGTTTGTTGGGATCTGATGAACTTTGAGTTTATGATCAGTCATATCTTTTTATATCCATGAAAGTTATTTGAGTTTCTTTGATCTCTTATATACATGATCTCTTATAGCCTCGTATTTCTTCTCCGATATTTGGGTTTTGTTTGGCCAACTTGATCTATTTATCTTGCAATGGGAAGAGGTGCCCGGTAGTGGGTTCGATCTTACGGTGCTTGATCCCAGTGACAGAAGGGGAACCAACACGTATGTATCGTTGCTACTAAGGATAAAAAGACGAGATCTATATCTACCGCCATATAGATAAACGGATCTTGTCTACATCATGTCATCGTTCTTATTGCATTACTCCATTTTTCCATGAACTTAATACACTAGATGCATGCTGGATAGCGGTCGATGTGTGGAGTAATAGTAGTAGATGCAGGCAGGAGTCGGTCTACTAATCTTGGACGTGATGCCTATGTAATGATCATTGCCTGGATATCATCATAATTATTTAAAGTTGTATCAATTGCCCAACAGTAATTTGTTTACCCACCGTTTGCAATTTTCTCGAGAGAAGCCACTAGTGAAACCTACGGCCCCCGGGTCTTATTTCTCATATATTTGCCTTGCGATCTACTTTTCCTTTGCATTTTTATTCAGATCTATTAAACCCGAAAATACAAAAATACCTTGCTGCATTTTATTTTTATTTATTTTATTTGGCGTTCGATCTATCAATCTATTACAACTTTCTCCTGTCAACTTGCCAATTTCTAGCGCCGTTACCCGACAGGGATTGACAACCCCTTTAACACGTCGGGTTGCGAGGTGTTGTTATTTGTGTGCAGGTGTTGTTTATGTTGTGTTTCTTGGTTCTCCTACTGGTTTGATACCTTGGTTTCATAACTGAGGGAAATACTCTACCGTCGCTGTGCTACATCATCCCTCCCTCTCCGGGGAAATACCTAGTTCTAGCTACCATCAGATTCCTACACCAATTAGTGAGGAAGCTAATGATGATGATCATGAAACTTTAGATCAAGTTACTACCGAACCTCGTAGGTAAACCAGAGTAAGATCCGCACCAGAGTGGTACGGTAATCCTGTTCTGGAGGTCATGTTACTTGATCATGACGAACCTACAAACTATGAGGAAGCGATGATGAGCCCAGATCCCGCGAAATGGCTTGAGTCCATGAAATCTGAGATGGGATCCATGTATGAGAACAAAGTGTGGACTTTGGTTGACTTGCCCGATGATCGGCAAGCCATAGAGAATAAATGGATCTTCAAGAAGAAGACTGACACTGACGGTAATGTTACTGTCTACAAAGGTCGACTTGTTGTGAAAGGTTTTTGAAAAATTCAAGGAGTTGACTAAGATGAGACCTTCTCACCCGTAGCGATGCTTAAGTCTGTCCGAATCATGTTAGTAATTGCCGCATTTTATGATTATGAAATTTGGCAAATGGATGTCAAAACTGCATTCCTTAATGGATATCTTAAAGAAGAGTTGTATATGATGCAACCAGAAGGTTTTGTCGATCTAAAAGGTGCTAACAAAGTGTGCAAGCTCCAGCGATCCATATATGGACTGGTGCAAGCATCTCGGAGTTGGAATATATGCTTTGATAGTGTGATCAAAGCATATGGTTTTATACAGACTTTTGGAGAAGCCTGTATTTACAAGAAAGTGAGTGGGAGCTCTGTAGCATTTCTGATATTATATGTGGATGACATATTATTGATCGAAAATGATACTGAATTTCTGGATAGCATAAAAGGATACTTGAATAAGAATTTTTCAATGAAAGACCTCGGTGAAGCTGCTTATATATTGGGCATCAAGATCTATAGAGATAGATCAAGGCGCTTAATTGGACTTTCACAAAGCACATACCTTGATAAAGTTTTGAAGAAGTTCAAAATGGATCAAGCAAAGAAAGGGTTCTTGCCTGTGTTACAAGGTGTGAAGTTGAGTCAGACTCAATGCCCGACCACTTCAGAAGATAGAGAGAAAATGAAAGTCATTCCCTATGCCTCAGCCATAGGTTCTATCATGTATGCAATGCTGTGTACCAGACCTGATGTGTGCGCTATTAGTTTAGCAGGGAGGTACCAAAGTAATCCAGGAGTGGATCACTGGACAGCGGTCAAGAACATCCTGAAAAGGACTAAGGATATGTTTCTCGTTTATGGAGGTGAAAAAGAGCTCGTCATAAATGGTTACATCGATGCAACTGGATACGTATTTATATTGAATGATGGAGCTGTCAGTTGGTGCAGTTCTAAGCAAAGTGTCATGGCGGGATCTACGTGTGAAGCGGTGTACTTAGCTGCTTCGGAAGCAGCAAATGAAGGAGTCTGGATGAAGGAGTTCATAACCGATCTAGGTGTCATACCTAGTGCATCGGGTTGAATGAAAATCTTTTGTGACAATACTGGAGCAATAGCCTTGGTGAAGGAATCCAGATTTCACAAGAGAACCAAACACATCAAGAGACGCTTCAATTCCATCCGTGATCAAGTCAAGGTGGGAGACATAGAGATTTGCAAAATACATACAGATCTGAATGTTGCAGACCCGTTGACTAAGCCTCTCTCACGAGCAAAACATGATCAACACCAAGACTCCATGGGTGTTAGAATCATTAGTATGTAATCTAGATTATTGACTCTAGTGCAAGTGGGAGACAGAGGGAAATATGCCCTAGAGGCAATAATAAAGTTGTTATTTATATTTCCTTATATCATGATAAATGTTTATTATTCATGCTAGAATTGTATTAACCGGAAACTTAGTACATGTGTGAATACATAGACAAACAGAGAGTCCCTAGTATGCCTCTACTTTACTAGCTCGTTAATCAAAGATGGTTAAGTTTCCTAGCCATAGACATGTGTGGTCATTTGATGAACGGGATCACATCATTAGAGAATGATGTGATGGACAAGACCCATCCGTTAGCTTAGCATTATGATCGTTTAGTTTATTGCTATTGCTTTCTTCATGACTTATACATGTTCCTATGACTATGAGATTATGCAACTCCCGAATACCGGAGGAACACTTAGTGTGCTATCTAACGTCACAACGTAACTGGGTGATTATAAAGATGCTCTACAGGTGTCTCCGATGGTGTTTGTTGAGTTGGCATAGATCGAGATTAGGATTTGTCACTCCGTGTTTCGGAGAGGTATCTATGGGCCCTCTCGGTAATGCTCATCACTATAAGCCTTGCAAGCAATGTGACTAATGAGTTAGTTACGGGATGATACATTACGGAACGAGTAAAGAGATTTGCCGGTAATGAGATTGAACTAGGTATGATGATATCGACGATCGAATCTCGGGCAGGTAACATACCGATGACAAAGGGAACAACATATGTTGTTATGCAGTTTGACCGATAAAGATCTTCGTAGAATATGTAGGAGCCAATATGAGCATCCAGGTTCTGCTATTAGTTATTGATCGGAGATGTGTCTCGGTCATGTCTACATAGTTCTCGAACCCGTAGGGTCCGCACGCTTAACGTTCGATGACGATTTGTATTATGAGTTATGTGATTTAATGTACCTAAGTTTGTTTGGAGTCCCGGATGAGATCACGGACATGACGAGGAGTCTCGAAATGGTCGAGACATAAATATTGATATATTGGAAGGTTATATTCGGACACCGGAATGGTTCCGAAGTGTTTTGGGTATTTTCTGGAGTACCGGGAGGTTCCCGGAACCCCCCGGAGGGTTAATGGGCCTTCATGGGCCCTAGTGGAGAGAGGAGGCAGCGGCCAGGTGGAGGCGCACGCCTCCCCAAGCCCAAACCGAATTGGACTAGGGTTGGGGGGGCGGCCCCCCTTTCCTTCTCTCCTCCTCCTCTTTCCCCCCTTCTCCTTGTGGGAATAGGAAAGGGGGGGGGGCGAATCCTACTTGGACCGGGAGGCCAAGTAGGACTCCCCCCTTGGCACGCCACACCTTGGCCGGCCTCCTCCTCCCCCCTCCTTTATATACGTGGGAGGGGGGCACCCCAAAGGCACACCAATGTTTCTCTTAGCCGTGTGCGGTGCCCCCTCCACAGTTACACACCTCGGTCATATCGTCATAGTGCTTAGGCGAAGCCCTGCGTCGGTAACTTCATCATCACCGTCACCACACCATCGTGCTGACGAAACTCTCCCTCGGCCTCAACTGGATCAAGAGCTCAAGGGACATCATCAAGCTGAATGTGTGCTGAACGCGGAGGTGCCGTACGTTCAGTGCTTGGATCGGTTGGATCGTGAAGACGTTCGACTACATCAACCGCGTTACTAAACGCTTCCGCTTTTGGTCTATGAGGGTACATGGACACACTCTCCCCGCTCGTTGCTATGCTTCTCCTAGATAGATCTTGCGTGATCGTAGGAATTTTTTTGAAATACTACGTTCCCCAACAATAGTTTCTTTTGTTGGAACTTTTTTGGGTTTGGACATTGGGACTCTTCTGGTTGGAGCCTTTACTTTCATTCTTGGCTTGATGCCAGCAGCAGCAGCAACTTGTTCTTTCTTGATCAACTTCTTCTTAGAAGTGACCTCTTCATCAACCACAAAATCTTCATCTTCAGAATATGAATTTCTTTTCCTCTTATGCCTAGTTGCAGCCTTAGGCAGGTTGCTTGGGGCGCTTCTGCTACCCTCATCATAACTGTTGTTGGAGGGGCTAGTGCCCTCACTGACATTCTGGTGCTCCTCTGACCTGTTCTGACTGTCACTTTGGTCTGACATCTCTGACACTGAAAGCTGACCCTGTGAATAGATAGGTTGAGATAGAGTAGATAAGTATCACAAAGCATAGCCATTTTGCAAACCAAATAAGTTAAAAACTTAGTTTTAGTTTTCTACAGAAAGCATTTCAGAGCTAACGATATTACCAACTCGGTGACACCGAAGCAGCTATGGAGTCTAAACATGCAAGATCGGTCAGACCGAGATGCAGTTCGGTGACTTTGAGTTGCTAGGGTCTCACAGAGAAATGAACTCGGTCACACCAATTCGTATGTTTCGGTCAGACCAAAAAATACTTGTGCTATGGCCTGAGCCAAATCGGTGAGACCGAAATCCTAATATCGGTCGGTCCGAGATGAGTTCAGCGGAAATCTAAACCTAAATTTTTGCATCAAATCTAATCTAACGGAGTTTGCAGTGGATAGAGTTGTCTCAATCGTGGAAAGAATATAGGCATTGATCTTTGTGCTCGGAATCGGAGTAGGAAATGCACAAAGAGATGAGTTCATACCCTAACTTGGTGATGAACCCGCTACAGCGACAACGGCGGTGAAGATTCCTGTCGACGACGGTGAAAACCAGCGGCAGGAGGTCGCGGGCGATGAGGAGATGATCCGGAGACCTCGAGTCGGCAGAGCTGGACAGGCGCGGGCGAAGCGTTTGGAGGAATTTCCAAATTTTCAGCCCGTGGGTATATATATCCAGACTCTGTCGGTGTGACCGAGTGGAACGACTCGGTGGCACCGAGATGCAGAATCGCAAGTGGTTGCTGCAACTTGGTGTGACCGAAGGGTTCAAATCGGTTGCACCGAGATTAAAACCTAGATCAACTTAATGAACTCGGTATGACAGAATGGGATGGATCGGTCAGACCGAAATGCACTAAGAGGTTTTGGAAATTAAGCCCTTGACAGATCGGTGACTCCGAGTGCTCCTCGCTCGGAGGGTCCGAATTTGACTTGTTCAAACTTTGTGATGTAGCATGAATAGAGTTTGAGACGAGAAAAAGCATAGATAGCTAGAGGGAGTTCTTAGGCATACTTGTCCATCCATTTGGCAAAAATAAAAGCCAAACAAACAAAGCAACAAATGGATGTCCTCAAATGGGAAAAATATGCAACCAACATGCTCACACAATAAGATAGCAAACAAAATATGTGACAAAACATGCACAAACACTCTAGCATATATCAAGCAATTGGCGATGACTAGGTCATCTATATATGAGTATATTGACTGAGGAGTCAAATGAGAACATTTGATCATAGGTCATACTCATCGTTTAAGCACAAGTGGGGTTGCCACTTTTACATAAAGCATTGTTGTGTTCACACCATTAGAGTTGCTTTAGCTCAATTCTTAGAGCAAAGCTCCCCCTAGATGTGATATCCCCCCTAAGAGGGATGAACTAACCTTGGGTTTTGTCGATGATGACTTCATGTAGGCATTGAAGATGTAGATGCTCAATATTGATGTAGATCATTTGGAGCAATCCATTAGAGTGAGTTGCACTTTCAATACTTACATGGGTTAGTCCCACAAGGAACACAAGGATATCCATAGACATAGAGTGAAATTCACACATGATGTTGTCCATGAAAGCATTTGGTTACCTTGTCCCTTGTCTTACCAAAAAGAGGGTTTGTGACTCCTTGAACTAGTGCAAGATGTGGAAGTTGATTGCACTTGTCCTTGCCAAAAGAATATGAGTGAAGTTTGTTGGCGGAGTCACCCTCAGGAACTCTCTATTTCTTCTTCTTAGGGATCCACATCATCTTGATGGGAATCCTTGGAGTTGTTGTCGTACTTGATGAAGTAGAACTTGATGTAGTCTTGGGAACCCACTTGACCAAGGCCTTAGGAGCTTCTTCAAATGCATCAATCACCTCTTGAAGCTTGTCCTTCCCTTTTAGCTTGTGGTCATGTGGTGGAAGATTGTCTTGAGCTTGTGTTCCTTTGAAAGAAGTGGGATCATACTTCTCTTGTTGAGGAACAAACTTCGTCTTGGGGCATTGATCTTCTTCCCACTCAACTCCATTGGCATTGAACTTGCATTCAAAACCAACACCTTGATTCTTCCGGTGTCTCCCTTGCTTGCGTACAATTTCCTCAAATTGCTTACTTTCGGCAAGGCTCTTGTAAACACCTTTCTCTATAATTCCCTTCAATAAGTTGTTTTCTTGCTCAAGTGTAACTTGGCTAAGAGAATCATTAGTGGAATCAAGAGAACTACTAGAAGCAACAATATTGGATTTAACATGATTATTGTTACTACTAGAAGAAGAATCTTTCTTGCTCTTGTTGCTAGATTTAACTTGTGGCATGTAAGTAGACAAGAGTAAATGCTTGGCAATGTAAGAAGAACTTTTCTTACGAAGATCATCATTGATTGCTTTTAAGAACCCATGCTCTTGCTCTAGATTAAGCGTTTCAAAGCGTAGCTTCTCATGAGTCTTTAAAATCTC
This sequence comes from Thinopyrum obtusiflorum, assembly GCA_036873465.1. Taxonomy (NCBI): domain Eukaryota; kingdom Viridiplantae; phylum Streptophyta; class Magnoliopsida; order Poales; family Poaceae; genus Thinopyrum; species Thinopyrum obtusiflorum. Next base: position 71,490 of record JAAAWM010012069.1, read on the forward strand.
TCGATGATTCCTATAAGGTAGTTTCGTGAGCTAACTTAAGAGTGTTTAGTTCTTTAGTTAGACACTCAATCTCCTTCTTATCATCGTCATTCGTTTTATCTTGATTAGCATGATTAATAGCAATTTTATCATAGTTTTCATCACTAGAGTTGTCAACAAGTAAATCACCATCACCTAGCAAATCATCTTCTTCACTATTTGAAATCAACATACTCGGGGTGTGATACCTTGGGGCCTTTAGCCATGAAGCATCTTCCAATCCATTCATTTGGTGAATCAAATATGTCATGGGAGTTGGATGACACAAGTGCAAGACCGGCAACACCTTCATCTTGAGTATATTCAGAGTCGGAATGATAGCTTCTCTCGGAGTAGCTGTCGGTGTCGGAGCCGGATACCCATTCACCAACATGAGCTTGATGTCTTCGTCTTGTGTAGCTCTTTGATGACTTATCCTTCCTTTCTGAATCCTTGCTTCTGCGAGAGGGTCTTCGTTCATAACGATCATCTCTACTCCTTCTTTCTCTTGGTGGTGATTCTTCTCTTTTGCTTCTCCTTTTAGGTGAGTCTTCTCTTCTTTTGTAGGGAGCCGTACACGCACGGGAGTAGTGCCCGGGTCTTCCACAATTGTAGCAATTGCGATCACGACTAGAAGATCTTTTGTCATTGTAGGATCTTGACTTGGAACTTCTTTCTTTACTTCTACTCTTGTAGAACTTGTTGGGGATATAACTACTGGGTATGAAGATGAAGAGGCCCAAGAAGATATGAAGATGGCGGTTCATAGAGCAAGCTTATTGAAGGCCCAAGACCCGGGGATGATTTGAGGCCCACGGGTGTGAGCCGCCATATGTTTTACTTGTATTGTAAGGCAAGCTTAATTAGATACCGAGCCGGACACGTCTTGTATGAGCCGTCCGGGAATCTGTAAGCCGCCGGACATCAACCTGTGTATATAAAGGGGTGACCCGGTGGTGGGTTAACTCAAGAAACAACTCATCGAGAACTAGGTCAAGTGTATTCGCTCCCTGGTAATTGAAACCCAAGCAATACAACCTAAAGCATGAGTAGGCTTTTACCTCGTTGAGAGGGGCCGAACCTTGGTAAACTCTCTGTGTCTTTGTCCCGTTTAACCCCTTCAAGCTAACCTAGTTGCGATGGCTCCACACCTAAGTCCTTTTGCTAGGGCATCTGCCGTGTTAAGTCCACGACAGTTGGAGCCCACCGTGGGGCCAGCGCATGGTGGTTTCGAGTTCTTAAAGGGCAGCTTCACAGGGATCAAGGGATACGCCGTCGGCCGGATGACTAAAAGCCGTAGCAGTAAGCTCTACACCGATGACGCTGGCTGGGGCCCGAGGCCGGCTCAATTGAGTACGGGTACCGGGTGCCCTTCGGCGGAATCCATGTCTTCATCGGCAAGATCGGCGAGTCGGGGCCTGAGCCGGACACCTGCACCGACATCGTCGAGACGGCTCAGCATGCACGACCCGCCAAAGTTCAACCCGCCGTGAAGCACACTTTCGTGGGTTTTACTCACATAGTGGATCTTGAGGGAGGATCTGCGTCCGGTGGAGAGACGACCATCTACTCTGGTGATGAGTCCTCAACTGGCGAGACCGATTCCATATATAAATTGCAAGATGGTGGGCTTGGGGGCTGTTCCGATGGCGACAGTATTCCGTACCCCTATGAGCCACCGAACCGGGTTGCGATCTTCATGGCTGGCACACAGCCAGTGCTCAATTCGACAACTGCTGCGGCTATGACCTCTAGTTCAATGGCTGCGGCGACGGCTGGGGCTAGCGGCTCTGCACACCTGCCGGCTCAAGTGTTATCTGAGCTCTTGGAGGCTTTGGCAACCTTATTGACTACAGAGGTGACACCAGAGAATCAAGCATAACATAAGGTGGATGTTGCAAAATTGCGAGACGAGGTAGCTCAAGCCAAGGAGGCATTTAACGCTTAAAATGCTAGGATGGCAACAGAACGGGCTGAATGAAATATGCCCTAGAGGCAATAATAAAGTTGTTATTTATATTTCCTTATATCATGATAAATGTTTATTATTCATGCTAGAATTGTATTAACCAGAAACTTAGTGGGGGGGGGGGGGGGGGGGGGGGGGGGGGGGGGGGGGGGGGGGGGGGGGGGGGGGGGGGGGGGGGGGGGGGGGGGGGGGGGGGGGGGGGGGGGGGGGGGGGGGGGGGGGGGGGGGGGGGGGGGGGGGGGGGGGGGGGGGGGGGGGGGGGGGGGGGGGGGGGGGGGGGGGGGGGGGGGGGGGGGGGGGGGGGGGGGGGGGGGGGGGGGGGGGGGGGGGGGGGGGGGGGGGGGGGGGGGGGGGGGGGGGGGGGGGGGGGGGGGGGGGGGGGGGGGGGGGGGGGGGGGGGGGGGGGGGGGGGGGGGGGGGGGGGGGGGGGGGGGGGGGGGGGGGGGGGGGGGGGGGGGGGGGGGGGGGGGGGGGGGGGGGGGGGGGGGGGGGGGGGGGGGGGGGGGGGGGGGGGGGGGGGGGGGGGGGGGGGGGGGGGGGGGGGGGGGGGGGGGGGGGGGGGGGGGGGGGGGGGGGGGGGGGGGGGGGGGGGGGGGGGGGGGGGGGGGGGGGGGGGGGGGGGGGGGGGGGGGGGGGGGGGGGGGGGGGGGGGGGGGGGGGGGGGGGGGGGGGGGGGGGGGGGGGGGGGGGGGGGGGGGGGGGGGGGGGGGGGGGGGGGGGGGGGGGGGGGGGGGGGGGGGGGGGGGGGGGGGGGGGGGGGGGGGGGGGGGGGGGGGGGGGGGGGGGGGGGGGGGGGGGGGGGGGGGGGGGGGGGGGGGGGGGGGGGGGGGGGGGGGGGGGGGGGGGGGGGGGGGGGGGGGGGGGGGGGGGGGGGGGGGGGGGGGGGGGGGGGGGGGGGGGGGGGGGGGGGGGGGGGGGGGGGGGGGGGGGGGGGGGGGGGGGGGGGGGGGGGGGGGGGGGGGGGGGGGGGGGGGGGGGGGGGGGGGGGGGGGGGGGGGGGGGGGGGGGGGGGGGGGGGGGGGGGGGGGGGGGGGGGGGGGGGGGGGGGGGGGGGGGGGGGGGGGGGGGGGGGGGGGGGGGGGGGGGGGGGGGGGGGGGGGGGGGGGGGGGGGGGGGGCGTCACCACGCCGTCGTGCTGACGAAACTCTCCCTCGGCCACAGCTGGATCTAGAGTTCGAGGGACGTCACCGAGCTGAATGTGTGCAGATCGCGGAGGTGCCGTGCATTCGGTACTTGATCGGTTGGATCACGAAGACGTTCGACTACATCAACCGCGTTACTTAACACTTCCGCTTTTGGTCTACGAGGGTATGTGGACACACTCTCCCCGCTCGTTGCTATGCATCTCCTAGATAGATCTTGCATGATCGTAGGTAAATTTTTTGAAATACTGCGTTCCCCAATAGTGGTATCAGAGCCAGGTCTATGCGTAGATGTTATATGCACGAGTAGAACACAAAGAGTTGTGGGCGATAATTGTCATACTGCTTACCAGCATGTCATACTTTGATTCGGCGGTATTGTTGGATGAAGTGGCCCAGACTGACATTACATGACCGCGTTCATGAGACTGGTTCTACCGCTGTGTTTTGCACACATGTGGCTAGTGGGTGTCTGTTTCTCCAACTTTAGTTGAATCGAGTGTGACTACGTCCGGTCCTTGTTGAAGGTTAAAACAGCAAACTTGACGAAAAATCGTTGTGTTTTTGATGCGTAGGTAAGAACGGTTCTTGCTAGAAGCCCGTAGCAGCCACGTAAAACTTGCAACAACAAAGTAGAGGACGTCTAACTTGTTTTTGTAGGGCTTGCTGTGATGTGATATGGTGAAGACGTGATGATATATAAATTGTTGTATGAGATGATCATGTTTTGTAAAAGTTATCGGCAACTGGCAAGAGCCTTATGGTTGTCGCTTTATTGTATGAAATGCAATCGCCATGTAATTGCTTTAGTTTATCACTAAGCGGTAGCGATAGTCATAGAAGCAATAGTTGGCGAGACGACAACGATGCTTCGATGGAGATCAAGGTGTCAAGCCGATGACGATAGTGATCATGACGGTGCTTTGGAGATGGAGATCAAAGGCACAAGATGATGATGGCCATATCATATCACTTATTTGATTGCATGTGATGTTTATCCTTTATGCATCTTGTTTTGCTTAGTACGACGGTAGCATTATAAGAAGATCTCTCACTAAATTTCAAGGTACAAGTGTTCTCCCTGAGTATGCACCATTGCTACAGTTCATCGTGTCGAGACACCACGTGATGATCGGGTGTGATAAGCTCTACGTTCACATACAACGGGTGCAAGCCAGTTTTGCACACGCAGAATACTCGGGTTAAACTTGACGAGCCTAGCATATGCAGATATGGTCTCGGGACACTGAGACCGAAAGGTCGAGCGTGAATCATATAGTAGATATGATCAACATAGTGATGTTCACCATTGAAAACTACTCCATCTCACGTGATGATCGGACATGGTTTAGTTGATATGGATCACGTGATCACTTAGATGATTAGAGGGATATCTATCTAAATGGGAGTTCTAAAGTAATATGATTAATTGAACTTTAATTTATCATGAACTTAGTACCTGATAGTATTTTGCATGTCTATATTATTGTAGATAAATGGCCCGTGCTACAGTTCCATTGAATTTTAATGCATTCCTAGAGAAAGCTAAGTTGAAAGATGATGGTAGCAACTACACAGACTGGGTCCGTAACTTGAGGATTATCCTCATTGCTGCACAGAAGAATTACGTCCTGGAAGCACCGCTAGGTGCCAAACCCGCTGCAGGAGCAACTCCAGATGTTATGAACACCTGGCAGAGCAAAGCTGACGACTACTCGATTGTTTAGTGTGCCATGCTTTACGGCTTAGAACCGGGACTTCAACAACATTCTGAACGTCATGGAGCATATGAGATGTTCCAGGAGTTGAAGTTAATATTTCAAGCAAATGCCCGGATTGAGAGATATGAAGTCTCCAATAAGTTCTACAGCGGCAAAATGGAGGAGAATAGTTCTGTCAGTGAACATATACTCAGAATGTCTGGGTACCACAATTACTTGACTCGGCTGGGAGTTAATCTTTCGGTTGATAGTGTCATTGACAGAGTTCTTCAATCACTGCCACCAAGCTACAAAAGCTTCGTGATGAACTATAATATGCAAGGGATGGATAAGACAATTCCCGAGCTCTTCGCAATGCTAATGGCTGTGGAGGTAGAAATCAAGAAGGAGCATCAAGTGTTGATGGTCAACAAGACCACTAGTTTCAAGAAAAAAGGCAAAGGGAAGAAGGGGAACTTCAAGAAGAATGGCAAGCAAGTTGCTGCTCAAGTGAAGAAGCCCAAGTCTGGACCTAAGCCTGAGACTGAGTGCTTCTACTGCAAAGGGACTGGTCACTGGAAGCGGAACTGCCCCAAGTATTTGGCGGAAAAGAAGGATGGCAAAGTGAAAGGTATATTTGATATACATGTTATTGATGTGTACCTTACTAATGCTCGCAGTAGCGACTGGGTATTTGATACTGGTTCTGTTGCTAATATTTGCAACTCGAAACAGGGGCTACGGATTAAGCGAAGATTGGCTAAGGACGAGGTGACGATGCGCGTGGGAAATGGTTCCAAAGTCGATGTGATCACCGTCGACACGCTACCTCCACATCTACCTTCGGGATTAGTTTTAGACCTGAATAATTGTTATTTGGTGCCAATGTTAAGCATGAACATTATATCTGGATCTTGTTTGATGCGAGACGGTTATTCATTTAAATCAGAGAATAATGGTTGTTCTATTTATATGAGTAATATCTTTTATGGTCATGCACCCTTGATGAGTGGTCTATTTTTACTAAATCTTGATAGTAGTGATACACATATTCATAGTATTGAAGCCAAAAGATATAAGTTTAATAATGATAGTGCAACTTATTTGTGGCACTGCCGTTTAGGTCATATTGGTGTAAAGCACATGAAGAAACTCCATGCTGATGAGCTTTTGGAATCACTTGATTATGAATCACTTGATGCTTGCGAACCATGCCTCATGGGCAAGATGACTAAGACTCCGTTCTCCAGAATAATGGAGCGAGCAACAGACTTGTTGGAAATAATACATACTGATGTATGCGGTCCGATGAGTGTTGATGCTCGCGGCGGGTATCGTTATTTTCTGACCTTCACAGATGATTTAAGCAGATATGGGTATATCTACTTAATGAAACATAAGTCTGAAACATTTGAAAAGTTCAAAGAATTTCAAAGTGAAGTGGAAAATCATCATAACAAGAAAATAAAGTTTCTACGATCTGATCGTGGAGGTGAATATTTGACTTATGAGTTTAGTCTTCATTTGAAACAATGCGGAATAGTTTCGCAACTCATGCCACCTCGCACACCACAGCTTAATGGTGTGTCTGAACATCGTAACCGCACTTTATTAGATATGGTGCGATCTATGATGTCTCTTACTGATTTACCCTATCGTTTTGGGGTTATGCTTTAGGGACGGCTGCATTCACGTTAAATAGGGCACCATCTAAATCCGTTGAGACGACGCCATAGGAACTGTGGTTTGGCAAGAAACCCAAGTTGTCGTTTCTTAAAGTTTGGGGCTGTGATGCTTATGTGAAAAAGCTTCAACCTGATAAGCTCGAACCCAAATCGGAGAAATGTGTCTTCATAGGATACCCAAAGGAGACTGTTGGGTACACCTTCTATCACAGATCCGAAGGCAAGATATTCATTGCTAATAATGGAACCTTTCTAGAGAAGGAATTTCTCTCGAAAGAAGTGAGTGGGAGGAAAGTAGAACTTGATGAGGTAATTGTACCTGCTCCCTTATTGGAAAGTAGTTCATCACAGAAATTAGTTCCAGTGATTCCTACACCAATTAGTGAGGAAGCTAAGGATGATGATCATGAAACTTCTGATCAAGTTACTACCGAACCTCGTAGGTCAACCAGAGTAAGATCCGCACTAGAGTGGTACGGTAATCGTGTTCTGGAGGTCATGTAACTTGACCATGATGAACCTACGAACTATGAGGAAGCGATGATGAGCCCAGATTCCGCAAAATGGCTTCAGGCCATGAAATCTGAGATGGGATCCATGTATGAGAACAAAGTGTGAACTTTGGTTGACTTGCCCTGATCGGCAAGCCATAGAGAATAAATGGATCTTCAAGAAGAAGACTGACGCTGACGGTAATATTACTGTCTACAAAGCTCGACTTGTTGCGAAAGGTTTTCGACAAGTTTAAGGAGTTGACTACGATGAGACCTTCTCACCCATAGTGATGCTTAAGTTCGTCTGAATCATGTTAGCAATTGTCACATTTTATGATTATGAAATTTGGCAAATGGATGTCAAAACTGCATTCCTTAATGGATATCTTAAAGAAGAGTTGTATATGATGCAACCAAAAGGTTTTGTCGATCCAAAAGGTGCTAACAAAGTGTGCAAGCTCCAGCGATCCATTTATGGACTGGTGCAAGCCTCTCGGAGTTGGAATATACGCTTTGATAATGTGATCAAAGCATATGGTTTTATACAGACTTTTGGAGAAGCCTGTATTTACAAGAAAGTGAGTGGGAGCTATGTAGCATTTTTGATATTATATGTGGATGACATATTGTTGATCGGAAATGATACTGAATTTCTGAATAGCATAAAAGGATACTTGAATAAGAATTTTTCAATGAAAGACCTCGGTGAAGCTGCTTATATATTGGGCATCAAGATCTATAGAGATAGATCAAGATGCTTAATTGGACTTTCACAAAGCACATACCTTGATAAAGTTTTGAAGAAGTTCAAAATGGATCAAGCAAAGAAAGGGTTCTTGCCTGTGTTACAAGGTGTGAAGTTGAGTCGGACTCTGTCACGCCCAATATGCGACTCTATCCGAAAGGAACTCGAAGGTCCCACCAAGGATAGAACCGCATATTGACACGCTTTTGCAAGGTGGATATCATTACATCGTACCAATACATAATAGTTGGGGATACATACAAGGCATACAAATGCCACAAGAATACAACAACATCATACATGAGACCAACATCCGACTACGGATGAAACACAAACAGAAACTCAAACGACATCCACCCTGCTAGTCCAGGCTACCGACCAGGAACCTATCCCAAGAACAACGAAGAAGAAGAACTCCAAAAGCAATCAAGCATCGCTCTCACGTCAGATCATCGCATTACCTGTACCTGGAACTGATGTTGTAGTAATCTGTGAGCCATGAGGACTCAGCAATCCCATTACCAGGGGTATCAAGACTAGCAAAGCTTAAAGTGTATGGAAAGGATAAGTGGTGAGGTTGCAGCAAGCGACTAAGCATGTATGGTGGCTAACTTACGAATACAAGAGTAAGATGAGAAACTATGCAACGGTCGCAAACTAGTAACGATCAATAAGTGATCTTGAACTACTTACGTTCAAACATAACCCAACCGTGTTCTCCTCTCGCACTTCCCCGAAAAGAGACAGTCACGGTTACGCAACGTGGTGGGTGTATTTTAATTGAGTTTACTTCCAGTCCTCTACAACTAGATATTAACAAATTCCCATCTGCCACATAACCGCGGGCCCGGCTTTCGAAAGTTTAAACCCTGCAGGGATGTCCTAACTTAGCCCATGACAAGCTCACGATCCGCAGAGACAATCCTCCATCGCGGGACCCTCCGATCAGACTCAGAATCCCGGTGCACAAGACATTTCGACAATGGTAAAACTAATCCAGCAAGACCTCCCGGCGTGCCGACACCCTGATAGTAGCCGCGCGTATCTCGTCTCAGGCCACGACCGGATTGTCCAAACTTCTGGTAGGCCAAAATAACAGAGTTGCCCCTGGCGGCCACCGGCGGTTGACAGGTTTGGACCAACACTCATGAGGAGCACTGGCCCGAGGTTGTTAATTAAGTCCTCGAGGCCCGGGAAGTCCCTATGCAAGTTTTAGTTGTTATTAGGCAAATGGTAAAACCAATGTTGGGCCTTGCTGGAAGAGTTTTATTCAAAGCGAACTGTCAAGAGGGGCCCATAAACCCTCACCATGTTAGGGACGCAAAATCAAGGAACATAACACCGGTATGACGGAAACTAGGGCGGCAAGAGTGGAACAAAACACCAAGCAAAAGGCTAAGCCTTCCACCCTTTACCAAGTATATAGATGCATTAATTAAATAAGAGATATTGTGATATCCCATGATATCCATGTCCCAACATGGAACAACCTGCAACTAGCAACGCTATAAGAGGGGCTGAGCAAAGCGGTAACATAGCAAAACAACGGTTTGCTAGGATGGTGGGAAAGGTTAAAGGCTTTCATGGCAATTTGGGAGGCTTGATAAACAAGTGGTAGGCAGCGCAACATAGCGATAGCATCGAGACAACTAGCACAACAAAGATAGTAGTGAGATCCAAGGTAACGGTCATCTTGCCTGAAACCCCGCTAGGAAGAAGACCGAATCCATGAAGCAGACGAACCAACGTAGTCGAACGGGTCCTCACAATCGCAACGTAACCGAAACTATCAAGGAGAAGCGCAACCGGAAAGAAGGAATCAACATGGTAATGAACCATCACATAAACATGGCACGATGCACAATCAAGTATGATGCATGTCCATTTAATGAGGCATGGCATGGCAAAGTGCACAAACAATACTACAAGTTAAGTGGAGCTCAATATGCAACGAGTTGCGTATTGACGAAACACCACATTCGAATTATTTAGTTCGCTCTCGTTTAAGCTACTCAACAATATTAAATGTTGTTAAACATGGCAAGAGATGAAGCATAATAAAACTACCTATCTAGGCAAGTTTAAATGAGTCCGGAAATAACAAACAACAATTCTGGTGCACCATGTTAATCTATGCATTTTTTCACCCCATTTACATATAAAGTTTATTTAAATGGAGCTACAGTTATTTAGTTATGAAATAAATCATTTTAACATGCTATTTATACAAATTAAATGCAAACAATAATTTAAACATTTTAAATGTTGTTATCATGATGCGGATGACGTATACAAGTTTTATGCAATTTTATCAAAAAGTTGGTATAATATGATACGAGGCATTTGCCGCCATGGCGGAAGGAAAAGGGTGCCACGGCGGCGAAACGGAAATGGTGCCATGACGGTGAATATGGAAATGGTGCCACAGCAACATTCCAATGATCCGGCAACTCGATTGAGATGTCGGTGGCAAAAGAAAGGGCGTGAGCGAGTCGAGCAAGATGGTGGGGTGCTCCCGACTACCGGGTTCCCACGGGTTAGTGGCATGGAAACGAGTGACAATTTGGACACGGTGCAAACATACGGTTCATCTCATACAACATGCATTCGTCCACGAGTCATCGTCTCGGCGGTTATACCTTTGAAGCGTGCATTTTCGGAGTGCATGGGTTTGATGCGGTGTAGACGGAAGTAGTGGTTCACGATCGGGAAGCAGTTTACGGCGACGGTAGTTGAACTTGCTGATCCGAGGGGGTATAGTCTTGTTCTTGCGACGGTAGTTGTTCATGTTCGTTCGGAGAGGTACTTGATGACTCCAAGCCCTTCGCGGTCGACGGTAGTCGTACACGGGTCTTCGGTGATGGTAGGCGTACACACGTTGTAGTCGAACTTGACACTTGCGTTACACGTGTCTTCATCGACAGCAGTGGTACACTAGTCGGAGAGGGACTTGGCGTTCCGGCCTGTAGTCGTTCGGGCATCGTGGAGGAACTTGACGTTCACGGGGTCCCGGTCTTGGCCATGGTATAGGGGCTCCAGCAGGGGTGGCGTTGTGCAGAGGAGAGGTGACCCACGACGAGGAGGAGACGCAGCAACTCAAGGAAGCAAAGGTGACAGACAATGCTCGGCGGAGGGAGGACGCAGGCGAGGAGCGGTCAGGCGATGCGGGACGAGTGCGTGCGTGATGCAGAGGATGAAGGCGGACTTGGCGGCAGCAGGGGCTCGAATGAAGTCAACGCGTCCCAGATCGACGCGGGGAAGCAGAGGTTGCGGCCGACATCGCCTCCTTGATTCAGACGAGGTGGTGGCGGCGTCAGGCACTGCAGCAGACGGCGATGGGCCTTGGAGGAGGGGTTCCGCGCGGGAACGACGGGGATGGGCGCGGGAGGACGGATCCATCCATCTCCCGGCTGGGCCTGGTACAGACGGCGGCGAGGGAGCTGGTGGAGCTTGCCGGAGTAGCTGCAGGGGAGGCATGGCGGCGCTCGGTGGCCATGGGACGCGGGAGCCGAGGTTGAAGGTGAGGCGCGGGGGAGGAGGTGGCTGCAGCGTGGAGGAGGAGCAGCGACTCAAGGCTGGTGATGGGGATCGGGCGATGAGGGCACCGGGCGCGGGCGGGCAAATTTGACTATTTTGACCTCGGGACGTAATCAATTCACAGAATGAACTGGGTGTGAAACTATTTCACTCCCCTGACCCTTTTGTGTAGCGCCCGCCACGCCGGCGCCACACCCTACGGTGCAGCGCCTAGCTCGGGGGCGTTGCACGCCTCTCCACCGTGGCAGCCCCTGGGCCCGCACCCAGCAGTGCAGCGCCTCCGAGCTAGGCGCCACACATGTAAAGTGCAGCGCCTAGCGAGTAGGCGCTGCACTATGACTTATCCAGCCACTTGGCTGGCCCCCCTCCCCCCCCACACCACACACTCTCCCACTCTCTCCCCGAGCTTTGCCCCCTCTCCCACTCTCTCCCCCTCTCAAATCTTCTCCCAAATCTTGCAAATTTGAAGAATTTGTCCGTGGATTTCGAAGTCAAACCCTCCCTCAAGGTAATCTTCTCCGATCCCCTTGTTTTGATCCAAGTAATGTTATCAAATTGCTCATTTGTTGTTAGTTTGGGGAAACCCTAGTTTTGTTTGGATCTAGAGATTTGCATGGAGATGTGAGATGTTTGTTTGCCAATTTCCTATGATTAGGCTTTGTTAGTATGCTAGGGTTATTCTTATGGGTGTTCTTATGTTGGTGCTAGGGTTAGGTTTAGGGCTAGGGTTATGGTTATGGTTAGGGTTATGGTTAGGGTTATGGTTAGTGTTATGGTTAGGGTTAGGGTTGTTGTTTGATATATATATTAGGGTTTGTATTCCGTGTTAATCCTTGGATTAGTACTCATGGAAGCAATGTGACCTTGTGTTCTTTGAATGCTTATAGGGATGGGAAGAACATGTGTGTTTGTTCATCATGGGGACAAAGACGCCTTTTTGAAAGGCAATATAGAACCAGACCCGGATGAGCTTGACATGGTGTTTGATAGTAGTCCTAGCTATGCGGAGCTCTTGCAACAAGTGAGGAAAGATTTGAATTGGATGGACCCTAGTGATATCGTTGAGTTGGAGGGAAGGCATAATGTTGGTTTTGGAATGCACATCTGTTGGAAGACAATGCGTGTCAACTCGGAGCAACGTTGGGTTGCATACAAGGAGACGGTGGCTGAATCACTAGACAAGGCTCTTGAGTTATTTGCAACGAAGAAGGTTGATTCAAGTTTGCATTTGGACTTGAACCGGAACCCCTCCCCTTTGGTTGCTAGTAGCCCCCCACCCTTGAAGCGAGATGAAATTGTTGAACCTCTTTTGACCCAAGAAGTGAGGCCAACATTGAGCCCATTTACAAACAACCAAGATGAAGCTTTGCAAGAGGACAATGATGAGTATGCGGACGATGACAATGAAGTTGATCTCCATGACAACAATGTGGGTGATCTCGACAAATATCATTTGCAAGAGACAATGGACCATTCCATCCCTTTTTCCCGTGCATATGCATCGGACTCGGATGACGATGGTCCCGATGAACAAGTTGATGCGGAGGGGTTCATGGTGAAGGAGGCTGAAGCTTTCGAGAAGGTATTCAGTCGGGATCATCGGACTACATTGTTCAAGGATGTTAGTCTCGCGGATGAAACCGTGGTAGATGGTGGCCAATGTGTATCTCTTGGGGTTAGGCCAAGCTCTCACCGTGATTTGGGAGACGACAAGAACCGGATTGCTAAAGGTTCTAAGTTCGAAACCTTTTTGGAATTGAAGATGTGGCTCGACAACTACTCGGTTACGCATTATCGTCCACACAAGGTGGTGAACTCGGACGTCAATGTGCGCTACACGGTTGCATGTGCATGTGAAGATGAAATATGTCCGTGGATTGTGCGTGCAAGACCATGGAAAGGAGGTCCAACTTGGCATGTAGTGAGTTGTGTGCCAACTCACATGTGCCAAGGCAAAAGGGTGGATGGCAAGATTGTGTCCCAAGACCACAAACAACTCACGTCCGAGTTCATCGCTTACAGGCTCTCCAACTCAATATCCACACTTACAACAATGAGCGTCCAACATGTCATTGACCTTGTGAAAGCCATCTTTCATTACAAGGTGAAGTACGGCAAGGCATGGAAGGCGAAGCAAGCCGCATTTAAGATGTTGTATGGTACTTGGGAGGAAGCATACAACCGAATCCCTAGGTTGTTGTTAGCCATGGCCGCGACAAACCCGGGCATGGTTCATGTGGTCGAGCCTCATGGGCACCAAACAACGGTTCATGAAGGAAGGAAAGTCTGAGTATTTGGCCGTGCTTTTTGGGCGTTCAAGCAATGCGTGAGGGCTTTCGAACACTGTAGGCCGGTCATCACAATTGATGGCACATTCTTGACCGGACAATACAAGGGCACCTTGTTGGTTGCGATAGCAAGTGATGCCAATAACCGGGTGTTGCCATTGGCATTTGCTTTGGTTGAGGTGGAGAACAATGACAACTGGGAGTGGTTTCTGCATCTTTTGAGGACGAAGGTGTTACCCATTCAAAGGGAAATTTGTGTCATATCGGATCGGCATCCAGGAATTCTTAACGAGGTAGAGATTGACATTCCCGGGCATGCTCCGTTGCACCATCGATGGTGCATGAGGCACTTTTGTTCGAACTTCTATAGGGCATGTGGCCTTAAGGAGTTGGCCGATGATCTTCAAGATTGTTGTCTCGCTTTCTCCGACAAGCGCTTCGCCACTTTGTACAACAAATTGCTCGCACACAAAAAACTTGATCCCGGGGGTCAAGACTTTCTCAATAGGCACATTCAATACCGGAATAAGTGGGCACGTGCATTTGATGAAGATGGCCGGAGATACGGTCAAATGACAAGCAATATGGCCGAATGCTTCAATAGGGTGCTCAAAGGTGCACGTGGATTACCCGTGACGGCAATAGTTCAATACACATTTGACAAGATGAATGCGTACTTTGTAAAGTACTCGATGGAAACGGATGCACAGATAGCGGGTGAGAACCCGGGCAAGTACAAGTACAAGTTCCCACCCAAGGTTGATGAATGGTTGGTATTTCAATCACGGAAGGCGGACTCAGAAGAAGCTATATTATATGACAACGAAGAGTGGAAGTACGAAGTGAAAGAGCCAGGAGGAACCACAAACGATGGCCGGCAACATGGAGGTCGGGCTTTCAAGGTGTCATTAACACAATGTGATTGCACTTGCGGGAGGCCATTGTTGCTTCATCTCCCATGCTCACACTTGTATACCGCCGGTCGCGTTAGGAATGTGGACATCAATCACCCACGCACCGTGAGGGAGTCGGAGTTCTCAATCATGACGGTCAAGAAAACACGGGCTCCCCGCTTTCACCCGTACTTTGACCAATCACAATGGCCGGAGTATCATGGAGTTCAACTATGGCCGGATCCGGAGTTGAAGGTTGTTAAACAGGGTAGACGTAAGACAAAGCGTCTTAGAGGCGACATGGACGGATGGGGCCATGGTGGCCGCCGCGAAGCGGGCAATGACCAATTCCAAGAGCCTCGTGAGAGCTCCCGTTGTGGGGAGTGCAAAGGTCATGGCCACAACAAAAGAAAATGTACGAAACCAAGGAAAAGGTCCAAGAAAAATGATGCAAGCACAAGCCAACAAGGAGCTACACAAGGGAGCCAACCAAGTGGTAGCCAACAAGTGCCAAGCCAACCAAGAGGTAGCCAACAAGTGCGAAGGCAACCACGTGGTACCCAACAAGTGCCAAGGCAACCAAGTGGTAGCCAACCTAGTGGTAGCCAACAAGTGCCAAGGCAACCAAGTGGTAGCCAACCTAGTGGTAGCCAACAAGTGCCAAGGCAACCAAGTGGTAGCCAACAAGTGCCAAGCCAACCAAGTGTTAGCCAAAGAGGATCTAGGCAACAAAGAGGTCGGCAACTAGGACTTACAAGAGGCTGTGGTGGTGGTAGAGCTCGTGGTGGTGGTCTAGGCCGTGGTGGTGGTAGAGCTCGTGGTGGTGGTGTTGGCCGTGGTGATGGTCTTGGCCGTGGTGATGGTCTAGGCCTTGGTGATGGTCTTGGCCTTGGTGGTGGACTTGGCCGTGGTGATGGACAAGGGCAAGTTCGTTATAGAGGAATGTTTGGATACCTCGATGGACCATTTCCGTATGTTCCTCACTAACTATAATGTTTCATATGTTCTTGTTTTTCATATGTTCTTATTTTTCATATGTTCTTGTTTTACATGTGCTTCTATTTGTTCTTATTGTCTTTACTAACCATTATGTTTCACTCATTGTAGGTATGGCGGCTTCCCAACCCAACAAACCAACAATGAAGGAGGATGGCGAAGATGAGATGGCGGGATGGTGGGAGAAGGCTACGAAGAAGCTTAGAGAGGAGGATGCAGCCAAGCTAAAGAAGAAGAAGGAAGAGGAGCTTGAGGAGAAGAGGAAGAAAAGAGAGAGAGAGCGTCAAATGCGATGCGTGCTAGGGAGCAAGCGTTGGTGAGGAAATGTGAGGAGGCACAGAAGAAGCGTCAAAAGGATTTTGAAGAAAGAACCATGAAGCTTTGGGCAATTGCAGCTGAAAAAAGAGAGAGGGAGAATCAGATATTCATGGAGAGGGTGGTTAAGGAGGCTCACCTCATAAGGAAAAGGGAGGAGGAAGAGGAAGAAGAGAGGAAGAAGAAGAAGGGAAAGGGGCCTTGCTCTACGCAATAGAGCTATGTCATCCTCTTCGATTTGGTTGTGAACTACTATGTGTCATGAACTACTATGTCTCCTCCTCGATTTGGTTGTGAACTACTATGTGTCGTGAACTACTATGTCTCCTCCTCGATTTGGTTGTAAGAACTACTATGTGTCGTGAACTACTATGTCTCCTCCTTGATTTGGTTGTAAGAACTACTATGTGTCGTGAAGTACTATGTGTTATGAACTACTATGTGTCGTGAAGTACTTTGTGCATATGTTGTCTTCATAGTTGTTTGCTTGCTATGTATCAATCCTACTTCACATCACCGTACTATGTCTGCATATGCTAAAAAATTCACTAAGTCCAAGTGCAACGCCTAGCTCGTGGGCGTTGCCCTGTACAGTGTGGCGCCTCCAAGCATGGCGCTGCACAAGTTTGTAGCTATCCAGAGAGCAACAGAAGGCAGGGCAAGTTACAGACCTGTGTGGTGCCTAGCGTGGAGGCGCCACACTGTATAGTGCAACGCCCAGGAGCTAGGCGCTGCACTGTACAGTATGGCGCCCCCAAGCTAGGCGCCACACAGGTCTGTAGCTATCCAGGGAGCAACAAAACGTAGGGCAACTTACAGACCTGTGTGGTGCCTAGCTTCGAGGCACCACACTGTATAGTGCAACGCCCACGCGCTAGGCACCGTACTGTACAGTGTGGCGCCTCGAAGCTAGGCGCCACACAGGTCTGTAGCTATCCAGAGAGCAACAGAACGTAGGGCAAGTTACAGACCTGTGTGGCGCCTAGCTTGGAGGCGCCACACTGTATAGTGCAATGCCCACGAGCTAGGCGCTGCACTGTACAGTGTGGCGCCTCCAAGCTAGGCGCCACACAAGTCTGTAGCTATCCAGAGAGCAACAAAAGGCTTGCCTCCAGTTTGGGCCAAAAAATTCGCTAAGTGTTTGTGTGGCGCCTAGCTCAGAGGCGCTGCACTGCTGGGTGCGGGCCCAGGGGCTGCCACGGTGGACTGGCGTGCAACGCCCCCGAGCTAGGCGCTGCACCGTAGGGTGTGGCGCCGGCGTGGCGGGCGCTACACAAAAGGGTCAGGGGAGTGAAATAGTTTCACACCCAGTTCATTCTGTGAATTGATTTCATCTCGAGGTCAAAATAGTCAAATTTGCCGCGCGGGCGCTCCTCTCCTGTGCGATGCGTGTGTGTGGCGGTGGTGTGGGAGGACGAGAGGGAGAGGATGAGTGGTCGATCGGGAGGGCTAGGGTTAAGACGGGGGGCGCTGCTGGGCCTTAGGCGCAGATGGCCTAGGTGGGCCGGCGCGGGAGGTTGGGAGGCCCAGCTGGGCTGGCTTTCTCTCTCTTCTATTCCCTTCTCTTTATTCTTTAGCAGAAAAAGAAATAGAAAGAAGAAAAGAAAGAGAGGGTTAGGAAAGAACTTGGGCATGGGGATTATTTTCCCGGACTCACAAAAATGCGAGGAATTTGACAAAATTAGCCTGAGGATTTTTAGAGGAAGTAAAATCCACGCCTGTTGGATTTAACTCAGACAAGTTTGAATTTTGAAACCCATTCAAAAGAACTCCAAATGGGTTGAAATTATCGGGAGTGACCCTACACACCAGATGTGATTTATGGGCAGATTTGGAACATATATGGAGAAGTAAAATTGCAACTCAATTTTACTAAAAGGTCGAAAAGGAAGGATAGGAAGTTGAGTCGGATAAAAGAAGAGTTGAAGAATAATGCAAATGTGTTATGGGTGATTCCAAGTTAATGGAGTATTTACTATAGCCCCCTAGTATATTGGGAGGATATGTTATAAAGAGAAATCACCATGCGAATTCCCTCGATTTAAATAGATCAACGATCTATGCAATTCATTTAGTTGAGTTTTAAAAAGGGGTTGCAAGATGACATGATGCAATGCACACGATGCAAAGATGAATGCAACGAACAAAACAAATCACACGACGAATCTCGGAATCCATGGAAGGCATCTGGAGCACCGGTCTTGGGGCATCACAGACTCAATGCCCGACCACTGCAGAAGATAGAGAGAAAATGAAAGTCATTCCCTATGCTTCAGCCATAGGTTCTATCATGTATGCAATACTGTGTACCAGACCTGATGTGTGCCTTGCTATTAGTTTAGCATGGAGGTACCAAAGTAATCCAGCAGTGGATCACTGGACAACGGTCAAGAACATCCTGAAATACCTTAAAAGGACTAAGGATATGTTTCTCATTTATGGAGGTGACAAAGAGCTCGTCGTAAATGGTTACGTCGATGCAAGCTTTGACACTGATCCGGATGACTCTAAGTCACAAACCGAATACGTATTTTTATTAAATGGAGGAGCTGTAAGTTGGTGCAGTTCCAAGAAGAGCGTCGTGGCGGGATCTACGTGCGAAGCGGAGTACATAGCTGCTTCGGAAGCAGCAAATGAAGGAGTCTGGATGAAGGAGTTCATATCCGATCTAGGTGTCATACCTAGTGCATCGGGTCCAATGAAAATATTTGACAATACTGGTGCAATTGCCTTGGCAAAGGAATCCAGATTTCACAAGAGAACCAAGCACATCAAGAGACGCTTCAATTCCATCTGCGATCAAGTCAAGGAGGGAGACATAGATATTTGCAAGATACATACGGATCTAAATGTTGCAGACCCGTTGACTAAGCCTCTCTCACGAACAAAACATGATCAGCACCAAGACTCCATGGGTGTTAGAATCATTACAATGTAATCTAGATTATTGACTCTAGTGCAAGTGGGAGACTGAAGGAAATATGCCCTAGAGGCAATAATAAAGTTGTTATTTATATTTCCTTATATCATGATAAATGTTTATTATTCATGCTAGAATTGTATTAACCGGAAACTTAGTACATGTGTGAATACATAGACAAACAGAGTGTCACTAGTATGCCTCTACTTGACTAGCTCGTTAATCAAAGATGGTTAAGTTTCCTAGCCATAGACATGAGTTGTCGTTTGATGAACGGGATCACATCATTAGAGAATGATGTGATTGACATGACCCATCCGTTAGCTTAGCACTTTGATCGTTTAGTTTATTGCTATTGCTTTCTTCATGACTTATACATGTTCCTATGACTATGAGATTATGCAACTCCCAAATACCGGAGGAACACTTAGTGTGCTATCAAACATCACAACGTAACTGGGTGATTATAAAGATGCTCTACAGGTGTCTCCGATGGTGTTTGTTGAGTTGGCATAGATCGAGATTAGGATTTGTCACTCTGATTGTCGGAGAGGTATCTCTGGGCCCTCTCGGTAATGCACATCACTATAAGCCTTGCAAGCAATGTAACTAATGAGTTAGTTGTGGGATGATGCATTACGGAACGAGTAAAGAGACTTGCCGGTAACGAGATTGAACTAGGTATGATGATACCGACGATCGAATCTCGGGCAAGTAACATACCGATGACAAAGGGAACAACGTGTGTTGTTATGCGGTTTGACTGATAAAGATCTTCGTGGAATATGTAAGAACCAATATGAGCATCCAGGTTCCGCTATTGGTTATTGACCGGAGATGAGTCTCGGCCATGTCTACATAGTTCTCGAACCCGTAGGGTCTGCACGCTTAATGTTCGATGACTATATGTATTGTGAGTTATGTGATTTGATGTACCGAAGGTTGTTCGGAGTCCCGGATGTGATCACGAACATGACGAGGAGTCTCGAAATGGTCGAGACATAAAGATTTATATATTGGAAGGTTATGTTTGTACACCGGAAAGGTTTCGGATAGGTTCGGGCATTTTCCGCAGTACCAGGGGTTACCGGAACCCCCAGGGGGGTTAATGGGCCTTCATGGGCCCTAGTGGAAGAGAGGAGGAGGCAGCCAAGTGGAGGCACGTGCCCCCCAAGCCCAATCCGTATTGGGGGGGCTTTCCTTCTCTCCCTCTTCCTCTTTCCTTCCCCTCCTAGTTGGACTAGGAAAGGGCGGAACCTACTCCTAGTAGGAGTAGGATTCCCCCTCCTTGGGGCGCGCCCCTTGTGGCCGGCCGACCCCCTCCTCGACTCCTTTATATATAGGGGAGGGGCACCCCATAGACACACAAGTTGATTTCTTAGCCGTGTGCGATGCCCCCCTTCACAGATTTCCACCTCGGTCATATTGTCGTAGTGCTTAGGCGAAGCCCTGCGTCGGTAACTTCATCATCACCGTCACCATGCCGTCGTGCTGATGAAACTCTCCCTCGGCCTCAGCTGGATCTAGAGTTTGAGGGACGTCACCGAGCTGAACGTGTGCAGATCGTGGAGGTGCCGTGCGTTCGGTACTTGATCGGTTGGATCGCGAAGACGTTCGACTACATCAACCGCGTTACTTAACGCTTCCGCTTTCGGTCTACGAGGGTACATGGACACACTCTCCCCGCTCGTTGCTATGCATCTCCTAGATAGATCTTGCGTGAGCGTAGGTAAAATTTTGGAAATACTGCGTTCCCCAACACGGGCTGCTTTGGACGCTGAGACACAACGGATTCAGGCAGAGTCGTTCCGGCTCACCTTGGACCAGAATGCTTCAAACACTATTATGAGGAGGAGGCACCAGACCCGTCTACCCACAGAGTTTGAGGCTAGGAACCTTTTCAACACGCCTGGGGCAGGAACCAGTGACCCGCCCGTGGTAAACCGGGTTGTTGAGGCACCCGCGACCGGAGCACGAATTCAGCCACGTGCTGCAGACCCGCCTCGTTTGAACTTGACCCCACCTCAGCAAGTACCGACACCGCCGGGTCATTATTCTAACCCTCTGGATAATATGATTGCCGCGGCTACACGATTGGCGGCTCTCCCTGTTGAAGGCGAGTCACCAGCCGCGATGGAGATAGAGAGGGCCGGAGAGCTTCTACAGACAGCGGTGGCACAGCAGGCGGCTTACTCATACATCCGTGAACGGATTCATTCAACCCCACGTCCAAGCCAGAGTTATAGCAGGCATATTGATTCGCCAGTAGTTTCAAGCAGTGAGGGGCACCATAACCAGCCTCATAGGCATGACCCGCCGCGCGCTGGTAATGATGCTGAGGCTTTGGTGGATCAAGGCAGGGTGCGTCGGGAGGCCGAGCTGGCGGCTCAGTTGGCGGCTCAACAACAATCTCCAGCTTACCCATCGGTGTCTGTGGAGGCAGGAGTGACCTCTAGAACCCTTGGTGTACCATGTTTAGTACCGGCTCTACGTAACGAGCGTTTGCCTAAGGATTTTAAAGGCCCCCGCAAGGTGCCTAATTACACGGCGGATCAGCCCCCAGAGGCTTGGATTGAGAGCTATGAGATGGCCATGGAGATGTTGGATGTTAGTGATGCTGCGTGTGCTAAATACTTCACCATGATGTTGGATGGGCCGGCACGCACTTGGCTGAAAGGATTGCCCCCTAACTCCATCAGGTCATGGGCCGAATTGAAGACGCGTTTTATCCAAAATTTCAAAGACACATGCAAGAAGCCTATGTCGATTCTTGACTTAGATTCTTGCGTCCAGGGTGAGAGCAAGTCAACCACCAATTGGGTGCACCGGATCTTGACCGTTATCCATTCATCGGACAGTATCAACGCCAGTTCAACCGTCCTGGTGTTGGAAAAGAATTGTCGTTTCCTTCCCCTTAAGCAGAAGCTGGGGCAGCTTAAGTGCCACTGTAATGATATGGGAGAGCTCATGGCGGATCTCGTCAAATACGCTGACTTTGATAGTACTAAGGACCTTGAGTCCGATGAGGAGAAGGCTGGTAAGGGAAATAAGAACGGCAATGCCAAGGGGTAACAACACAATGTGGCGGGTTAAGGTAATAACGGTAAGCGCAAGCAAATGGACGGTAGTTCAGACTTTGTGGCTAACACCAATACGCAAAATAATAATCAGCGTCGTAAGGGGAAGTCATCAGTGCCCCAGTTTGGAGGGCCAAAGTTCACCCTTGAGGCGATGATGAATCAACCTTGCCCAAAGCACGGTACGCAAGAGAAGCCGGCCAGTCATCTGTGGAAAGATTGCTTCATCATGAGGGAGTGTAGGAATTCTAGTTTTTTTCAAAACAATCATGGCCCGCATGGCGGGTCAGGATCCGGCTCTCATGGACCTGGCTTTGGAGGTGGCGGCTCAAGCTCGGGTTTTCAGGGACAAGGTAACCAAGGTGGTTTTAATCAGCAATCCAGTCAAGGAAATCAGCAGCAGCAGTCCGGTTATCAGAGTAATCCGAAGCAGCTGAATAGTGGTCAATTACATGTGTTTACCACAAGCTTATGCAAACGAGACCAGAAGATTCATAAACGGGCAGTGAACGCGGTTGAGCCGGCAGTCCCTCGATACTTGCGATGTTCTGAACATCCTATTGTATGGAGCCGATAGGATCACCCGCCCCGGGTTGACAATCCGGGTCAATTGGCTTTGGTGGTTGCTCCTCAGGTTGGAGGGTACAAGTTTACCAAGGTGCTTATGGATGGAGGCAGCATCATCAATATCCTTTACTATGATACATTTCGCCATATGAATTTGACTGACAAAGTCTTAAGCCGTCTTCTACTGTTTTTCATGGGGTGGTGCCTGGTAAGTCGGCGTACCCGGTGGGTAAGATAGCTTTGGAAGTAGCTGATATGTCTCCAACGTATCTATAATTTTTGATTGTTCCATGCTGCTATATTATCAATCTTGGATGTTTTATAATCATTTTATAGTCATTTTATATCATGGGGGGGGGGGGGGGGGGGGGGGGGGGGGGGGGGGGGGGGGGGGGGGGGGGGGGGGGGGGGGGGGGGGGGGGGGGGGGGGGGGGGGGGGGGGGGGGGGGGGGGGGGGGGGGGGGGGGGGGGGGGGGGGGGGGGGGGGGGGGGGGGGGGGGGGGGGGGGGGGGGGGGGGGGGGGGGGGGGGGGGGGGGGGGGGGGGGGGGGGGGGGGGGGGGGGGGGGGGGGGGGGGGGGGGGGGGGGGGGGGGGGGGGGGGGGGGGGGGGGGGGGGGGGGGGGGGGGGGGGGGGGGGGGGGGGGGGGGGGGGGGGGGGGGGGGGGGGGGGGGGGGGGGGGGGGGGGGGGGGGGGGGGGGGGGGGGGGGGGGGGGGGGGGGGGGGGGGGGGGGGGGGGGGGGGGGGGGGGGGGGGGGGGGGGGGGGGGGGGGGGGGGGGGGGGGGGGGGGGGGGGGGGGGGGGGGGGGGGGGGGGGGGGGGGGGGGGGGGGGGGGGGGGGGGGGGGGGGGGGGGGGGGGGGGGGGGGGGGGGGGGGGGGGGGGGGGGGGGGGGGGGGGGGGGGGGGGGGGGGGGGGGGGGGGGGGGGGGGGGGGGGGGGGGGGGGGGGGGGGGGGGGGGGGGGGGGGGGGGGGGGGGGGGGGGGGGGGGGGGGGGGGGGGGGGGGGGGGGGGGGGGGGGGGGGGGGGGGGGGGGGGGGGGGGGGGGGGGGGGGGGGGGGGGGGGGGGGGGGGGGGGGGGGGGGGGGGGGGGGGGGGGGGGGGGGGGGGGGGGGGGGGGGGGGGGGGGGGGGGGGGGGGGGGGGGGGGGGGGGGGGGGGGGGGGGGGGGGGGGGGGGGGGGGGGGGGGGGGGGGGGGGGGGGGGGGGGGGGGGGGGGGGGGGGGGGGGGGGGGGGGGGGGGGGGGGGGGGGGGGGGGGGGGGGGGGGGGGGGGGGGGGGGGGGGGGGGGGGGGGGGGGGGGGGGGGGTCCGGCCATAGTTGAACTCCATGATACTCCGGCCATTGTGATTGGTCAAAGTATGGGTGAAAGCGGGGAGCCCATGTTTTCTTGACCGTCATGATTGAGAACTCCGACTCCCTCACGGTGCGTGGGTGATTGATGTCCACATTCCTAACGCGGCCGGCGGCATACAAATGTGAGCATGGGAGATGAAGCAACAATGGCCTCCCGCAAGTGCAATCACATTGTGTTAACGACACCTTGAAAGCCCGACCTCCATGTTGCCGGCCATCATTTGTGGTTCCTCCTGGCTCTTTCACTTCGTACTTCCACTCTTCATTGTCATATAATATAGCTTCTTCTGAGTCCGCCTTCCGTGATTGAAATAGCAACCATTCATCAACTTTGGGTGGGAACTTGTACTTGTACTTCCGTGGGTTCTCACCCGCTATCTGTGCATCGGTTTCCATCGAGTACTTTACAAAGTACGCATTCATCTTGTCAAATGTGTATTGAACTATTGCCGTCACGGGTAATCCACGTGCACCTTTGAGCACCCTATTGAAGCATTCGGCCATATTGCTTGTCATTTGACCGTATCTCCGGCCATCTTCATCAAAAGCACGTGCCCACTTGTTCCGGTATTGAATGTGCCTATTGAGAAACTCTTGACCCCCGGGATCAAGTTTTTTGTGTGCGAGCAATTTGTTGTACAAAGTGGCGAAGCGCTTATCGGAGAAAGCGAGACAACAATCTTGAAGATCATCGGCCAACTCCTTAAGGCCACATGCCCTATAGAAGTTCGAACAAAAGTGCCTCATGCACCAGCGATGGTGCAACGGAGCATGCCCGGGAATGTCAATCTCCACGGCGTTAAGAATTCCTTGATTCCGATCCGATATGACACAAATTTCCCTTTGAGCGGGTAACACCTTCGTCCTCAAAAGATGCAGAAACCACTCCCAGTTGTCATTGTTTTCCACCTCAACCAAAGCAAATGCCAATGGCAACACCCGGTTATTGGCATCACTTGCTATCGCAACCAACAAGGTGCCCTTGTATTGTCCGGTCAAGAACGTGCCATCAATTGCGATGACCGGCCTACAATGTTCGAAAGCCCTCACACATTGCTCGAACGCCCAAAAAGCACGGCCAAATACTCTGACTTTCCTTCCTTCATGAACCGTTGTTTGGTGCCCATGAGGCTCGACCACATGAACCATGCCCGGGTTTGTCGCGGCCATGGCTAACAACAACCTAGGGATTCGGTTGTATGCTTCCTCCCATGTACCATACAACATCTTAAATGCGGCTTGCTTCGCCTTCCATGCCTTGCCGTATTTCACCTTGTAATGAAAGATGGCTTTCACAAGGTCAATGACATGTTGGACGCTCATTGTTGGAAGTGTGGATATTGAGTTGGAGAGCCTGTAAGCGATGAACTCGGACGTGAGTTGTTTGTGGTCTTCGGACACAATCTTGCCATCCACCCTTTTGCCTTGGCACATGTGAGTTGGCACACAACTCACTACATGCCAAGTAGGACCTCCTTTCCATGGTCTTGCACGCACAATCCACGGACAACCGCCACGGCGTCTTGCCACTCCTTGTTGGACCTCCTTTCCACGACCTCTACCACCACCACGGCCTCTTGTAAGTCCAAGTTGGACCTCCTTTTCATCTTCACATGCACATGCAACCGTGTAGCGCACATTGACGTCCGAGTGCACCACCTTGTGTGGACGATAATGCGTAACCGAGTAGTTGTCGAGCCACATCTTCAAATCCAACAAGCTGTCGAACTTAGAACCTTTAGCAATCCGGTTCTTGTCGTCTACCAAATCACGGTGAGAGCTTGGCCTAACCCCAAGAGGTACACATTGGCCACCATCTACCACGGCTTCATCCGCGAGACTAACATCCTTGAACAATGTAGTCCGATGATCCCGACCAAATACCTTCTCGAAAGCTTCGGCCTCCTTCACCGTGAACCCCTCCGCATCAACGGGGGGGGGGGGGGGGGGGGGGGGGGGGGGGGGGGGGGGGGGGGGGGGGGGGGGGGGGGGGGGGGGGGGGGGGGGGGGGGGGGGGGGGGGGGGGGGGGGGGGGGGGGGGGGGGGGGGGGGGGGGGGGGGGGGGGGGGGGGGGGGGGGGGGGGGGGGGGGGGGGGGGGGGGGGGGGGGGGGGGGGGGGGGGGGGGGGGGGGGGGGGGGGGGGGGGGGGGGGGGGGGGGGGGGGGGGGGGGGGGGGGGGGGGGGGGGGGGGGGGGGGGGGGGGGGGGGGGGGGGGGGGGGGGGGGGGGGGGGGGGGGGGGGGGGGGGGGGGGGGGGGGGGGGGGGGGGGGGGGGGGGGGGGGGGGGGGGGGGGGGGGGGGGGGGGGGGGGGGGGGGGGGGGGGGGGGGGGGGGGGGGGGGGGGGGGGGGGGGGGGGGGGGGGGGGGGGGGGGGGGGGGGGGGGGGGGGGGGGGGGGGGGGGGGGGGGGGGGGGGGGGGGGGGGGGGGGGGGGGGGGGGGGGGGGGGGGGGGGGGGGGGGGGGGGGGGGGGGGGGGGGGGGGGGGGGGGGGGGGGGGGGGGGGGGGGGGGGGGGGGGGGGGGGGGGGGGGGGGGGGGGGGGGGGGGGGGGGGGGGGGGGGGGGGGGGGGGGGGGGGGGGGGGGGGGGGGGGGGGGGGGGGGGGGGGGGGGGGGGGGGGGGGGGGGGGGGGGGGGGGGGGGGGGGGGGGGGGGGGGGGGGGGGGGGGGGGGGGGGGGGGGGGGGGGGGGGGGGGGGGGGGGGGGGGGGGGGGGGGGGGGGGGGGGGGGGGGGGGGGGGGGGGGGGGGGGGGGGGGGGGGGGGGGGGGGGGGGGGGGGGGGGGGGGGGGGGGGGGGGGGGGGGGGGGGGGGGGGGGGGGGGGGGGGGGGGGGGGGGGGGGGGGGGGGGGGGGGGGGGGGGGGGGGGGGGGGGGGGGGGGGGGGGGGGGGGGGGGGGGGGGGGGGGGGGGGGGGGGGGGGGGGGGGGGGGGGGGGGGGGGGGGGGGGGGGGGGGGGGGGGGGGGGGGGGGGGGGGGGGGGGGGGGGGGGGGGGGGGGGGGGGGGGGGGGGGGGGGGGGGGGGGGGGGGGGGGGGGGGGGGGGGGGGGGGGGGGGGGGGGGGGGGGGGGGGGGGGGGGGGGGGGGGGGGGGGGGGGGGGGGGGGGGGGGGGGGGGGGGGGGGGGGGGGGGGGGGGGGGGGGGGGGGGGGGGGGGGGGGGGGGGGGGGGGGGGGGGGGGGGGGGGGGGGGGGGGGGGGGGGGGGGGGGGGGG
The DNA here is from genome assembly GCA_036873465.1 of Thinopyrum obtusiflorum. Lineage (NCBI taxonomy): Eukaryota > Viridiplantae > Streptophyta > Magnoliopsida > Poales > Poaceae > Thinopyrum > Thinopyrum obtusiflorum. The sequence continues at coordinate 98,394 of JAAAWM010012069.1, forward strand.
GGGGGGGGGGGGGGGGGGGGGGGGGGGGGGGGGGGGGGGGGGGGGGGGGGGGGGGGGGGGGGGGGGGGGGGGGGGGGGGGGGGGGGGGGGGGGGGGGGGGGGGGGGGGGGGGGGGGGGGGGGGGGGGGGGGGGGGGGGGGGGGGGGGGGGGGGGGGGGGGGGGGGGGGGGGGGGGGGGGGGGGGGGGGGGGGGGGGGGGGGGGGGGGGGGGGGGGGGGGGGGGGGGGGGGGGGGGGGGGGGGGGGGGGGGGGGGGGGGGGGGGGGGGGGGGGGGGGGGGGGGGGGGGGGGGGGGGGGGGGGGGGGGGGGGGGGGGGGGGGGGGGGGGGGGGGGGGGGGGGGGGGGGGGGGGGGGGGGGGGGGGGGGGGGGGGGGGGGGGGGGGGGGGGGGGGGGGGGGGGGGGGGGGGGGGGGGGGGGGGGGGGGGGGGGGGGGGGGGGGGGGGGGGGGGGGGGGGGGGGGGGGGGGGGGGGGGGGGGGGGGGGGGGGGGGGGGGGGGGGGGGGGGGGGGGGGGGGGGGGGGGGGGGGGGGGGGGGGGGGGGGGGGGGGGGGGGGGGGGGGGGGGGGGGGGGGGGGGGGGGGGGGGGGGGGGGGGGGGGGGGGGGGGGGGGGGGGGGGGGGGGGGGGGGGGGGGGGGGGGGGGGGGGGGGGGGGGGGGGGGGGGGGGGGGGGGGGGGGGGGGGGGGGGGGGGGGGGGGGGGGGGGGGGGGGGGGGGGGGGGGGGGGGGGGGGGGGGGGGGGGGGGGGGGGGGGGGGGGGGGGGGGGGGGGGGGGGGGGGGGGGGGGGGGGGGGGGGGGGGGGGGGGGGGGGGGGGGGGGGGGGGGGGGGGGGGGGGGGGGGGGGGGGGGGGGGGGGGGGGGGGGGGGGGGGGGGGGGGGGGGGGGGGGGGGGGGGGGGGGGGGGGGGGGGGGGGGGGGGGGGGGGGGGGGGGGGGGGGGGGGGGGGGGGGGGGGGGGGGGGGGGGGGGGGGGGGGGGGGGGGGGGGGGGGGGGGGGGGGGGGGGGGGGGGGGGGGGGGGGGGGGGGGGGGGGGGGGGGGGGGGGGGGGGGGGGGGGGGGGGGGGGGGGGGGGGGGGGGGGGGGGGGGGGGGGGGGGGGGGGGGGGGGGGGGGGGGGGGGGGGGGGGGGGGGGGGGGGGGGGGGGGGGGGGGGGGGGGGGGGGGGGGGGGGGGGGGGGGGGGGGGGGGGGGGGGGGGGGGGGGGGGGGGGGGGGGGGGGGGGGGGGGGGGGGGGGGGGGGGGGGGGGGGGGGGGGGGGGGGGGGGGGGGGGGGGGGGGGGGGGGGGGGGGGGGGGGGGGGGGGGGGGGGGGGGGGGGGGGGGGGGGGGGGGGGGGGGGGGGGGGGGGGGGGGGGGGGGGGGGGGGGGGGGGGGGGGGGGGGGGGGGGGGGGGGGGGGGGGGGGGGGGGGGGGGGGGGGGGGGGGGGGGGGGGGGGGGGGGGGGGGGGGGGGGGGGGGGGGGGGGGGGGGGGGGGGGGGGGGGGGGGGGGGGGGGGGGGGGGGGGGGGGGGGGGGGGGGGGGGGGGGGGGGGGGGGGGGGGGGGGGGGGGGGGGGGGGGGGGGGGGGGGGGGGGGGGGGGGGGGGGGGGGGGGGGGGGGGGGGGGGGGGGGGGGGGGGGGGGGGGGGGGGGGGGGGGGGGGGGGGGGGGGGGGGGGGGGGGGGGGGGGGGGGGGGGGGGGGGGGGGGGGGGGGGGGGGGGGGGGGGGGGGGGGGGGGGGGGGGGGGGGGGGGGGGGGGGGGGGGGGGGGGGGGGGGGGGGGGGGGGGGGGGGGGGGGGGGGGGGGGGGGGGGGGGGGGGGGGGGGGGGGGGGGGGGGGGGGGGGGGGGGGGGGGGGGGGGGGGGGGGGGGGGGGGGGGGGGGGGGGGGGGGGGGGGGGGGGGGGGGGGGGGGGGGGGGGGGGGGGGGGGGGGGGGGGGGGGGGGGGGGGGGGGGGGGGGGGGGGGGGGGGGGGGGGGGGGGGGGGGGGGGGGGGGGGGGGGGGGGGGGGGGGGGGGGGGGGGGGGGGGGGGGGGGGGGGGGGGGGGGGGGGGGGGGGGGGGGGGGGGGGGGGGGGGGGGGGGGGGGGGGGGGGGGGGGGGGGGGGGGGGGGGGGGGAAGGGAGTTCCCGGGCAGTGCGACGTCCGACAAGTCAACCCCGGGAAGGGAGTTCCCAGGAAGTGTGATGTCAGGAACTATGACCCCGGCAACGCCAATGCCGACAAGCGATGTGGTTCCCGAAAAGCAGTTCGCAACCCTGCCAACGGCAAGGTCGGAGCTGTTCAATGCCAACGACAGTGTTGGCTCCCCACACAGGTTCCGACGCTTGGGGGATCTTCTTGGCGAGCCTACGACAATGCCGTGGCAGCCCTAGAACGAGGACGTTGATGATGACGATGTGCTACATCGGATGGCCGGCGAGAAGCCAACCACGTTCACGGAGGCCGAGCAAGAGGATTGCTGGTGCTGCGTGATGCTAGATGAGCTGTCATGAATCCACGACAATGCCACCTGGACACTCACCACAGTGCCTGCAGGGCACTAAGCCATTGGGCTGAAGTGGGTGTTCAAGGTGAAGAAGGACGAGCACGGTGCCATCGTCAAGCACAAGGTGCGTCTCGTTGCAAAGGGGTACATGCAGCGCGAAGGGGTGGGCTTCGAGGAAGTCTTCGCTCCGGTGGCAAGGCTAGAGTCCGCATGACTGATCCTTGCCGTGGCGGCACACCGTGGGTGGGAGGTACACCACATGGACGTCAAGTCAGCATTCCTCAACGGTAACCTCAACGAGGAGGTGTACATCTCCCAGCCACCAGGATTCATTGCTAGAAACCACGAGCAGGGCGTGTACGGGCTACACAAGGCCCTATACGGTCTCCGGCAAGCCCCAAGGGCGTGGAACACCAAGTTGGATGCAAGCCTCGCATCACTTGGGTTCTCACATAGCACCTCTGAGCATGGCGTGTACTCGTGTGGCACCGTGAACACGCTGCTCATCGTCAGCATCTACGACGACGACCTGGTCATTGCCAGGGCAGATCCCGAAGAGGTTCAACACTTCAAGGGAGAGATGCATCGTCTATTCAGCATGAGCGACCTCGGGTTGCTCTGGTACTACATCGGGCTGGAGGCGAACCAGGAGTGTGGTCGCATCACAATCACGCATGCGGCCTACGCCGCCAAGATGCTAGAGCGAGCTGGCATGTCTGATTGCCACTCTGTGTAAGCTCCAATGGAGGCACGGCTGAAGCTCAGCAAGGAAAGCCCCGAGAAGGCTGTGGACACCATGTTCTACCATAGCGTTATCGGGAGCCTCAGGTACCTCGTACACACCCGGCCAGACATCTCGTTTGTTGTCGGGTACCTAAGCAGGTTCATGGAAGCCCCGGCAAGCGATCACCTTGCTGTCGTCAAGCACCTGCTCCGGTACATCGCGGGTAAGCTCACGCATGGATGCATGTATCCCCGTGGACATAGCGACTCCGACCATGCTGGTGATGTGGACTCCCAGAAAAGCACCTCGGGCGTGCTGTTTCTTCTCAAGAGTAGTCCCGTCAGCTGGCAATCCGTGAGGCAGAAGGTGGTGGCCGCGTCTTCATGCGAAGCGGAGTACATCGCGGCGGCAACGACAGCATGCCAGGGAATCTGGCTGACTCTCCTTCTCGGCGAGATGCGGAATCAAGACACCGCTCCTGTGCTCATATTCGTCGAAAACAAGTCGGTGATCTCTCTCTGCAAGAATCCAATGCTGCATGACCGCAGCAAGCACATTGATCTCCGCTATCACTTCTTACGTGACTATGTCAAGAAGGGCACGGTTAACATGGAGTTCATCAGGACTGGTGAGCAGAAGGCTGACATCCTGACAAAGGCACTTGGTCGTGTTCAGTTCCAGGAACTGCGCGATAAGATAGGGATCACCGATGTCCAACCCCGGCGACAGGGTTGAGGGGGAGAATGTTGGGTTCAACCCCATCTCCCGGCAAGCGCTTGGACAGCCCGACAAGGCAGCCCTGGCAAGCCCTGTGTACAGATGTACACAAGGTGGCCCCCTCGAGTAAGGCCTCATGTGCGCCGCACACGGAATGGTTCATTTCACATGTCTTGGCCAATAAAGTCTTGACGCAAGACGTGTGTAGTAGTAGAAGTAATGGCAAACCCTGCTGCGTCAGGGTGTTGTCAATCTAGGGATAGATAGGTAGTTTTCTATTGCCCTATACTGTGTATACAAATATCAATGGAACGCCCTCAGTGGAGGGCAGAGTGAGTGCCAGAAATATCTCCACGCTTCTTCTCCTCCTCTCCCCTGCTTCGGCTTATCCTCCCAACCGCGCAGTTTTTCCCTTCCCGGGAAAAATCCGGCACCCCGCCGGCGAGAGGTCAGATTGGGCTAACACTCTCCTTCTCTTCTTCTTCATCCTCTTCTTGGACTACCTTGGCCTTCAAAGCAAGGCTGGGCTTCTTCGTGTGTTGAACCCGAGCAAGTGCGTTGTCGGCAGTCTTGTTCAAGATGTTCATGGCAACGAACTCATCCAACACATCATTGGAGGACAAGGTGTGGAAGTCCGGTCTTTGGCGGATCACGGAAGACATATTCTTGTTGAAAGGCATGATCGCCTTAAGGAATATACGTTTGACCCAATTGTCATCTGTGTCCTTGCTCCCATGGTCTCGGAGAGAAACTGCAGGAGCCGTCAACCTCCGGTAAAGATCATGGGTACCTTCGTCTTCATTCATGACAAACTCATCGGCCTCATCGAGAATGACCTCTAAGTTGAGCGTTGAATGCTCGAGCTTCCCTTGTACAAAGAGTTGATGTCCTCCCATGCATCTTTGCTAAGAATGAATGGTCGCAAGTGGGGGAGCTCTTCGGGGGGCATGGATGCTTGTAGGATGAAGAAGGCAGATGCATTAAGTTGATTGTCCACTTCTTCTCTTGGAGTCAAGTTGCTTGGATCATGTGGATAATAGCCTTGTTCGATGATCCTCCAAAGTTGAGTAGAGGAGTTGTTCAAATGAGACTTAATTTGAAAAATCCAATTAGTAAAGTTAGTCAAATCAAGCTTAGGAGGAGGCCCATGATTGTTTATATGAGATGAGAGGACCGGGCCACCATAGGCCGGAGGAGGGGCAACCGCGGCATGGATGCCCGACCCATTCTTTCCTTGAGAAGAATTAGGCTTCAAGCCATTAGCCGTTTCCTTAGAGGAATCGACATCCGTTTCCAAGGGAATAGCATCAACTACTTTCTCGGGAGCGGTAGTGGCTTTCATGCCTTCAAGGAATTTATCTAGCATGTCTTGGACCTTGTCCACCATCGATGATTTAAGTGAAGCCATGGCCTCGTTTAAATCATTTTGGGTGACCACGGTCGGATCCACGGCCGCGAGGACATCCTCACCCCTTTCCCCGTCATCAACCTTACTCTTTAGGTGGTAAAGTCCTTAATAAAGAGACGAGGCTCTGATACCAATTGAAAGGATCGGTATGGTCGACTAGAGGGGGCGTGAATAGGCGACTAACAATTTTTAACCTCTTTTGAAATTAAAGCGTCCCTAGGACCACCTTATTCTCCTCATGCCCTCGCACAATGCAAGGTGCCGTGAATCCACTAGCGGTGCCCTTGAAGACGGCAACCGAGACCTTTACAAGTGAACTCGATGGAGACGAGGGTGTGTTGCCGAAGTTGCCTCCTTTGGGGGAGGTACGTCTCCGTTGGAGAGGTGTGGAGGCACAATGCTCCCCAAGCGTCCCTAGGACCACCTTATTCTCCTCATGCCCTCGCACAATGCAAGGTGCCGTGAATCCACTAGCGGTGCCCTTGAAGACGGCAACCGAGACCTTTACAAACAAGGTTGGGGCTCTCTCCACAACTTAATTGGAGGTTCCCAACACCACCACAAAGCTTCACCACAATGGATTGTGGCTCCGCGGTGACCTCTTTCGTCTAGGGTGCCCAAACACCCAAGAGTAACAAGTTGATGATGATGTAGAAGCCGGGGAATGCAAAACGGTTTGGTGGAAGTGTAGATCGGGTGAATCTCCTCCTATCCCCATAGTATTGTGGAGTTTGGGTGGTTGGGGAAGGAGATCTCAAGCTTTTTGATGTTTGGGAATGGTGGAGCAAAGCTTGGGCACGGATTAGGGTTAGGAGGAAGAAGAAGGCGGTTATTTATACCCCCACGGGGAAAATAGCCGTTACTCAACCCCGTACATAAGGGGTCCGGGCACCCGGACATGCAAGAGAAAAATGCCCTTGCCCCGGGCAACCGGGGGTGCGAAACCCCGGGCACCTAGACAGAACAGGGTGGCGCACATGGGGGGGGCGAGCACCTGGGGGGTCATGACCCCAGGCACCCGGATGTGTCCGAGAGGGGAGGGGGGACCCCGGGCTCCCGGGCCTGGCCGAGGCCACTTGCCCACTCTCGGGTGACCCCGGGCACCCGGGCCTTGGGGGCCTCGGGCATCCGGACTAGGCCGAACCCTGGTGGCCACCCCTCTGGTGCCTCCGGGCACCCGGACCGTGGGGGCCCAGGGCACCCGGACCTCTGGCTAGGGTATTTTCTTGGTGTCTTCTTCTTCCGGCGAAACCTAACACGGATGGGAAAAGAGTGTATGGAAAAGTTTTGACTTCCCCAACTCCGAAATCACAGCAACCCCTCTTAATAGTACGGATGTTCTTAGGACTCAAAAAGAAACCGAAAAACTTTTCGAGTCGCCGATGAACACCGGCTTTTCCCTTTTAGAACCGATGGGGCTACCAACGTCTGTAGACACAATAGAGAAGCCAATGTCCTGAGATAAGCTTCACAACCGACATTAGTTCTCGCAAATCGTATTGTGATCAACATCAAAATCGTAATTGAGTGATAATTGCACTTTCAATCTCCCCCTTTTTGGTGAATTGATGACAATACGATTCGCACATGGCAAGCAATAAAAATAGAGATAAAACTATATTTCGACGACTTTTTTTATTCAAAAGTTACCACATCTGGGTCACGTAAGTTATCACGCCTGCAGTACGTAAGTAACCATGGTGTCTACACTGAAGTTACCACTGCATAAAAATGGTTCCCCAACCTTCTCCCCACATGCACATTCATGCATGCACTAGAGAACAATTCCAAATGTTTTATAGCTCAAAGCGTCGGTCCGATTCAAAATCCGTTCTCACCATCAAATCCGCCGCGACGAGACCTTCAAAACTAGATCTCGTGTTGCTAAGTTTCGACGACTTTTTTTTCTAGTCTAAAGTTACCAGACCCGAGGGTACATAAAGTTACTAGCCCAGCGGTACGTAAGTTACCACGCTTTTTACACAGAAATTACCAGGGTATGTTTCAACAACTTTTTTTCCCGGGTCAAAGTTACCACGGTGTTTGTACGTAAATTATCAAGTCAGCGGTGCGAATATTATCATGTTATTTACACAGAAGTTACTGGGGGTATGTTTCAATAACTTTCCCGGGGGGGGGGCCCCGGTCAAAGTTGCAACGGTGTTTGTACGTAAGTTATCAGATCTGCGGTACGTGAATTACCATGCTATTTACACATAAGTTACGGCGTATGTTTCAACAACCTTTTTTTCCCGTGTCAAAGTTACCGCGATGTTTGTACATAAGTTACCAGGTCTGCGGTGGGTAAATTACAATGTTATTTACACATAAGTTACCGGGGTGTGTTTCAAAAACTTTTTTTCCCTGGTCGAAGTTGCCACAGTGTTTGTGTGTAATTTATCAGGTATGCGGTGCATAAATTATCATGCTATTACACAGAAATTACCGGGTATGTTTTCAATGACTTTTTCTCCCTGGGTCAAAGTGTTCACCATTGTCGGAGCTTCCACGGAGACACCAGTCCACCTTTCGCCACTTGAAGTGTAAAGCCCATTAGAGCGATCATGGAGACGCCAAACTTCCTCCACCACATAAAAAGTTGTGTCCGTCAAAGTGTTCATGGAAACGTTAACAAAGAATGTACTGTACAAATCCAAGAAGAAACGAGAAAAAACCTATGAAATATCTCATGTCTCTATACTAATGCACTAGTAAACAAGGTCAATTAGGCTGACTTCTATAAATTTAGCAAAAACGTGAGCTGGGTGAGTCGGCTATTGTGGTTGAGTACAACGTATTGAGAGACCATGGTTCAAACACGGGGGGGGGGGGGGGGGGGGGGGGGGGGGGGGGGGGGGGGGGGGGGGGGGGGGGGCGTCCGATCCAGATCCAGTCAAAAAAATCGGAGGACGGCGTTTCGATGCGGATCGGGACCACCCACCCAGCACATCGACAGCCCACGCCCCCATGTCCTCGCCGCACGGATCGTCAAAGTCAAACCGCCGGTGGACGTGCGACGACACAATCTAAAATGGACGGCATTCGATGCGTTCGGATCTGTAGCAAAATTTGGGCAGTTCGCCAGTTAATTTTTTTTGTAGGTTAAAATAGTGGATTTGGTTCAATCTACACAAGAATGAAACGTAGGTGAGATAGTTAGTGTGCTAAAAGTTGATGCTTATTTTTGTGGGCATGGAGCTACAGCCAACTAGTTTTTTATCAGTACTGCCCAAATAGCGGTGCGACTGTGATTCCATCGACTCATCAGTACTGCAGAATTATATGATCGCACTGTACTACTGCCTCCGTTCCAAAATAAGACGTACGTGACACGAACTAGAGGACACAAAAAATAATCTGCACTACAATTTTTTTATATAATTACTTACTACGGCAAAAGGTACTGTAGCTGGGAACGAGCGTACGTGGAGACTCCATGCTTGCCGCTAGTCAAGAAGAACCTGGCCTGGCCTGATCAACGCTGGGGGAGGGCAGAACGGGTGTTTTCCCTTGGGCGGCGGGGGGCACCTGTTTAATTATGTCAGTTGCATGATGATGCCTCTAGAGCACAAGAGTCCATGCAGGCCGCAGTGCGTGTCAGCGGCAAATCCCCGCGAAAGGATAAAAGATATCGATAGGCTAAGGTGTCAGAGAGAATTCATGCAGGAGGTTGGCAAATTTGACAATTTTGACCTCGGGACGAAATCAATTCACAGAATGAACTGCCCGTGAAACTATTTTACTCCCCTGACCTTTTTGTGCAGCGCCCGCCACGCCGGCGTCACACCCTACGGTGCAGCGCCTACCTCTGGGGCATTGCACTCCAGTCCACCGTGGCAGCCCCTGGGCCCGCACCCAGCAGTGCAGCGCCTCCGAGCTAGGCGCCACACATGTAAAGTGCAGCGCCTAAGTCCTAGGCGCCACACATTTGAAGTGCAGCGCCTAGAGCTTAGGCGCTGCACTGTGACTTATCCAGCCACTTGGCTAGCCCCCCCTCCCCCACTCCCCCCACACCACACACTCTCTCACTCTCTCCCCGAGCTTTGCCCCCTCTCCCACTCTCTCCCCCTCTCAAATCCTCTCCCAAATCTTGCAAATTTGAAGAATTTGTCCGTGAATTTCGAAGTCAAACCCTCCCTCAAGGTAACCTTCTCCGATCCCCTTATTTAGATCCAAGTAATATTATCAAATTGCTCATTTGTTGCTACTTTGGGGAAACCCTAGTTTTGTTTGGATCTAGAGATTTGCATGGAGATGTGAGATGTTTGTTTGCCAATTTCCTATGATTAGGCTTTGTTAGTATGCTAGGGTTATTCTTATGGGTGTTCTTATGTTGGTGCCAGGGTTAGGTTTAGGGCTACGGTTATGGTTAGGGTTAGGGTTATGGTTAGGGTTAGGGTTGTTGTTTGATATATATATTAGGGTTTGTATTCCGTGTTAATCCTTGGATTAGTACTCATGGAAGCAATGTGACCTTGTGTTCTTTGAATGCTTATAGGGATGGGAAGAACATGTGTGTTTGTTCATCATGGGGACAAAGACGCCTTTTTGAAAGGCAATATAGAACCGGACCCGGATGAGCTTGACATGGTGTTTGATAGTAGTCCTAACTATGCGGAGCTCTTGCAACAAGTGAGGAAAGATTTGAATTGGATGGACCCTTGTGATATCGTTGAGTTGAAGGGAAGGCATAATGTTGGTTTTGGAATGCACATCCGTTGGAAGACAATGCGTGTCAACTCGGAGCAACGTTGGGTTGCATACAAGGAGACGGTGGCCGAATCACTAGACAAGACTCTTGAGTTATTTGCAACGAAGAAGGTTGATTCAAGTTTGCATTTGGACTTGAACCGGAACCCCTCCCCTTTGGTTGCTAGTAGCCCCCCACCCTTGAAGCGAGATGAAATTGTTGAACCTCTTTTGGCCCAAGAAGTGAGGCCAACATTGAGCCCGTTTACAAACAACCAAGATGAAGCTTTGCAAGAGGACAATGATGAGTATGCGGACGATGACAATGAAGTTGATCTCCATGACAACAATGTGGGTGATCTCGACAAATATCATTTGCAAGAGACAATGGACCATTCCATCCCTTTTTCCCGTGCATATGCATCGGACTCGGATGACGATGGTCCCGATGAACAAGTTGATGCGGAGGGGTTCACGGTGAAGGAGGCCGAAGCTTTCGAGAAGGTATTCGGTCGGGATCATCGGACTACATTGTTCAAGGATGTTAGTCTCGCGGATGAAGCCGTGGTAGATGGTGGCCAATGTGTATCTCTTGGGGTTAGGCCAAGCTCTCACCGTGATTTGGGAGACGATAAGAACCGGATTGCTAAAGGTTCTAAGTTCGAAACCTTGTTGGAATTGAAGATGTGGCTCGACAACTACTCGGTTACGCATTATCGTCCACACAAGGTGGTGAACTCGGACGTCAATGTGCGCTACACGGTTGCATGTGCATGTGAAGATGAAATATGTCCGTGGATTGTGCGTGCAAGACCATGGAAAGGAGGTCCAACTTGGCATGTAGTGAGTTGTGTGCCAACTCACATGTGCCAAGGCAAAAGGGTGGATGACAAGATTGTGTCCCAAGACCACAAACAACTCACGTCCGAGTTCATCGCTTACAGGCTCTCCAACTCAATATCCACACTTCCAACAATGAGCGTCCAACATGTCATTGACCTTGTGAAAGCCATCTTTCATTACAAGGTGAAATACGGCAAGGCATGGAAGGCGAAGCAAGCCGCATTTAAGATGTTGTATGGTACTTGGGAGGAAGCATACAACCGAATCCCTAGGTTGTTGTTAGCCATGGCCGCGACAAACCCGGGTATGGTTCATGTGGTCGAGCCTCATGGGCACCAAACAACGGTTCATGAAGGAAGGAAAGTCCGAGTATTTGGCCGTGCTTTTTGGGCGTTCGAGCAATGTGTGAGGGCTTTCGAACACTGTAGGCCGGTCATCGCAATTGATGGCACGTTCTTGACCGGACAATACAAGGGCACCTTGTTGGTTGCGATAGCAAGTGATGCCAATAACCGGGTGTTGCCATTGGCATTTGCTTTGGTTGAGGTGGAGAACAATGACAACTGGGAGTGGTTTCTGCATCTTTTGAGGACGAAGGTGTTACCCGCTCAAAGGGAAATTTGTGTCATATCGGATCGGCATCCAGGAATTCATAACGCGGTGGAGATTGACATTCCCGGGCATGCTCCGTTGCACCATCGATGGTGCATGAGGCACTTTTGTTCGAACTTCTATAGGGCATGTGGCCTTAAGGAGTTGGCCGATGATCTTCAAGATTGTTGTCTCGCTTTCTCCGACAAGCGCTTCGCCACTTTGTATAACAAATTGGTCGCACACAAAAAACTTGATCCCGGGGGTCAAGACTTTCTCAATAGGCACATTCAATGCCGGAACAAGTGGGCACGTGCTTTTGATGAAGATGGCCGGAGATACGGTCAAATGACAAGCAATATGGCCGAATGCTTCAATAGGGTGCTCAAAGGTGCACGTGGATTACCCGTGACGGCAATAGTTCAATACACATTCGACAAGATGAATGCGTACTTTGTAAAGTACTTGATGGAAACGGATGCACAGATAGCGGGTGAGAACCCGCGCAAGTACAAGTACAAGTTCCCACCCAAGGTTGATGAATGGTTGGTATTTCAATCACGGAAGGCGGACTCAGAAGAAGCTATATTATATGACAACGAAGAGTGGAAGTACGAAGTGAAAGAGTCAGGAGGAACCACAAACAATGGCCGGCAACATGGAGGTCGGGCTTTCAAGCTGTCATTAACACAATGTGATTGCACTTGCGGGAGGCCATTGTTACTTCATCTCCCATGCTCACACTTGTATACCGCCGGTCGCGTTAGGAATGTGGATATCAATCACCCACGCACCGTGAGGGAGTCGGAGTTCTCAATCATGACGGTCAAGAAAACATGGGCTCCCCGCTTTCACCCGTACTTTGACCAATCACAATGGCCGGAGTATCATGGAGTTCAACTATGGCCGGATCCGGAGTTGAAGGTTGTTAAACGGGGTAGACGTAAGACAAAGCGTCTTAGAAGCGACATGGACGGATGGGGCCATGGTGGCCGCCGCGAAGCGGGCAACGACCAATTCCAAGAGCCTCGTGAGAGCTCCCGTTGTGGGGAGTGCAAAGGTCATGGCCACAACAAAAGAAAATGTACGAAACCAAGGAAAAGGTCCAAGAAAAATGATGCAAGCACAAGCCAACAAGGAGCTACACAAGGGAGCCAACCAAGTGGTAGCCAACAAGTGCCAAGCCAACCAAGAGGTAGGCAACAAGTGCGAAGGCAACCACGTGATACCCAACAAGTGCCAAGGCAACCAAGTGGTAGCCAACCTAGTGGTAGCCAACAAGTGCCAAGCCAACCAAGTGGTAGCCAACCTAGTGGTAGCCAACAAGTGCCAAGCCAACCAAGTGGTAGCCAACCTAGTGGTAGCCAACAAGTGCCAAGGCAACCAAGTGGTAGCCAACAAGTGCCAAGGCAACCAAGTGGTAGCCAAAGAGGATCTAGGCAACAAAGAGGTCGGCAACTAGGACTTACAAGAGGCCGTGGTGGTGGTAGAGCTCGTGGTGGTGGTCTAGGCCTTGGTGATGGTCTTGGCCTTGGTGGTGGACTTGGCCGTGGTGATGGACAAGGGCAAGTTCGTTATAGAGGAATGTCTGGATACCTCGATGGACCATTTCCGTATGTTCCTCACTAACTATAATGTTTCATATGTTCTTGTTTTTCATATGTTCTTATTTTTCATATGTTCTTGTTTTACATGTGCTTCTATTTGTTCTTATTGTCTTTACTAACCATTATGTTTCACTCATTGTAGGTATGGCGGCTTCCCAACCCAACAAACCAACAATGAAGGAGGATGGCGAAGATGAGATGGCGGGATGGTGGGAGAAGGCTGCGAAGAAGCTTAGAGAGGAGGATGCAGCCAAGCTAAAGAAGAAGAAGGAAGAGGAGCTTGAGGAGAAGAGAAAGGAAAGAGAGAGAGCGTCAAATGCGATGCGTGCTAGGGAGCAAGCATTGGTGAGGAAATGTGAGGAGGCACAGAAGAAGCGTCAACAGGATTTTGAAGAAAGAACCATGAAGCTTTGGGCAATTGCAGCTGAAAAAAAAAGAGAGGGAGAATCAGATATTCATGGAGAGGGTGGTTAAGGAGGCTCACCTCATAAGGAAAAGGGAGGAGGAAGAGGAAGAAGAAGAAGGGAAAGGGGCCTTGCTCTACGCAATAGAGCTATGTCATCCTCTTCGATTTGGTCGTGAACTACTATGTCTCCTCCTCGATTTGGTTGTAAGAACTACTATGTGTCGTGAACTACTATGTCTCCTCCTTGATTTGGTTGTAAGAACTACTATGTGTGGGGGGGGGGGGGGGGGGGGGGGGGGGGGGGGGGGGGGGGGGGGGGGGGGGGGGGGGGGGGGGGGGGGGGGGGGGGGGGGGGGGGGGGGGGGGGGGGGGGGGGGGGGGGGGGGGGGGGGGGGGGGGGGGGGGGGGGGGGGGGGGGGGGGGGGGGGGGGGGGGGGGGGGGGGGGGGGGGGGGGGGGGGGGGGGGGGGGGGGGGGGGGGGGGGGGGGGGGGGGGGGGGGGGGGGGGGGGGGGGGGGGGGGGGGGGGGGGGGGGGGGGGGGGGGGGGGGGGGGGGGGGGGGGGGGGGGGGGGGGGGGGGGGGGGGGGGGGGGGGGGGGGGGGGGGGGGGGGGGGGGGGGGGGGGGGGGGGGGGGGGGGGGGGGGGGGGGGGGGGGGGGGGGGGGGGGGGGGGGGGGGGGGGGGGGGGGGGGGGGGGGGGGGGGGGGGGGGGGGGGGGGGGGGGGGGGGGGGGGGGGGGGGGGGGGGGGGGGGGGGGGGGGGGGGGGGGGGGGGGGGGGGGGGGGGGGGGGGGGGGGGGGGGGGGGGGGGGGGGGGGGGGGGGGGGGGGGGGGGGGGGGGGGGGGGGGGGGGGGGGGGGGGGGGGGGGGGGGGGGGGGGGGGGGGGGGGGGGGGGGGGGGGGGGGGGGGGGGGGGGGGGGGGGGGGGGGGGGGGGGGGGGGGGGGGGGGGGGGGGGGGGGGGGGGGGGGGGGGGGGGGGGGGGGGGGGGGGGGGGGGGGGGGGGGGGGGGGGGGGGGGGGGGGGGGGGGGGGGGGGGGGGGGGGGGGGGGGGGGGGGGGGGGGGGGGGGGGGGGGGGGGGGGGGGGGGGGGGGGGGGGGGGGGGGGGGGGGGGGGGGGGGGGGGGGGGGGGGGGAAAAGGCGCCTCCATGCTAGGCGCCACACAAGTCTGTAGGTACCCAGAGAGCAACAGAAGGCTTGCCTCCAGTTTGGGTCAAAAAAATCGCTAAGTGTTTGTGTGACGCCTAGATGGGAGGCGCCACACTGTAGAGTGCAACGCCCACGACATAGGCGCTGCACTGTACAGTGTGGCGCCTCCATGCTAGGCGCCACACAAGTCTGTAGGTACCCAGAGAGCAACAGAAGGCTTGCCTCCAGTTTGGGCCAAAAAAATCGCTAAGTGTTTGTGTGACGCCTAGATGGGAGGCGCCACACTGTATAGTGCAACGCCCACGATATAGGCGCTGCACTGTACAGTGTGGCGCCTCCCAGCTAGGCGCCACACAAACACTTAGTGTTTTTTTGTCATTCAGACTGGGTCATTTTCAGGCACAGTTCAACATTTCGGATAATAAACAGTAAGGATCAAAAAGTGTTCAACAAAGACAACATTTCCTAGAATGACCATCACAAGAAGTTCAACATTACTAACACAACCCCAAGTTCAACAACATAACAAGTTCCACATTACTAAGAGCTACCACAACTTCAAGTTTAACATAGAGCTACCACAACTTCAAGTTTAACAGAGCTACCACCACTCCAAGTTAAACGACATAACAAGTTCCACATTACTAAGAGCTACCACCACTCTAAGTTCAACATTATAAATAGAGGATGATGACTAGTGCCTTCCGCGCTTGCTAGCTCCTCCCCCCCTCTTGTTGCTTATCTTCTTCACCTTCCTAGGAAGAGGAACCCGCTCCGGCTCCGGCTCCGGCTCCGGCTCCGGTTCCTCCACGTCATCCAAAGACGCCATCTGTGAGGTGCCGACCGTCCTTTTGCCTCTTTGGGTGAAGTCTTCAGGTGTGTACTTCTTGAATCCCTTCCTAGGCTTTAACTTGTATGCAGACCGAACCTGGTACGTCCCCAAGGTCATATCATCAGCAACCTATGCATCAACAAAAGATATGGAAAGACCGTGTGTGAGGATATAGTTAGCAATGCATCAACAATTGGATATATGCTCATGCCATACCTCTTGGGTGACCACACCCACATCCTCATCCTCCAAAGGATCACCATGGCCCTGGCCCGAAGTGGGATCTGATGGTGTCGCCGACCTAGACCGTTCTGGTGATACATACTCGGGGTCACGACAACCGAAAAGGTTTGATAACCGCCTTAACTTTTGGCCCTGGCGCTGCAACATGTACAAGTGAATGAGACATGGAACGTAGCAACACATATTAAGTGCTAGTTTGAAAGAGATGTGAACCTTAATGAATGCTCGAAGTGCACCTTCCCCATCGCTTTTGCCAGCCGGGGTTGTTTCCAGAATAGTCTCGGTCTCATCAGCTGCTTTCTTGATCTGGGCACGCTATGAACAGAAACGGTATCAAAGTGTTAGGCAAGCGAAGATGTGAATAGTGCGAATGGAAAAGCAAAAAGGGCAAATACCACAAAGTTCATCATTGGAGCTGAAGGGATCACTGAGTTGCCTTTCCTGACTAATGCATTGTACTGGTGCTGGGCTACCTCATCAAACACGGTGGGTTCTTCCAAAATCTCCTCAGCATACGCCGGCTTGCATACCTCCACACGGGTACTTGCAAGAAACCATGTGAGATAGTTGTTGAACGCGACCGGGTAGTGCTCACGAAGCTGGGCTCGTTTTCCAGCCCTAGCTTGCTCCACACAAAGCGCGAACTGCACAACATACTTCCTGTGATGCTTGGCCCAATCCTTGATCTTCCGCTGCTTTTTCCTATCCAACCTGCAAGTTACAAACAGAATATTAGCATCATCGAAACCGCCGAGAAGCTGCTAAGTGCTCAAGGTTAATTATATCTTACGCGTGTAGCAACTTGTCCGTGTCCTCCCACTCCGGCGGGTGTGGCTGGAACAAACCAAACTGGCGGAACACCCGATGTGGCAGGTGAAGCTCAACCGCCCAGTTGCATATCAGTGGGCACCGCATATGCCAGAGATCCCTATCCCTAGTGCACATCGGATTCAGCCTGAACTCTATAGGGTTACCAAAACTCTCTCCTTGTCCATACGGCTCCCATTCCACCTGCAAAATGGGATAGAATGCAAAATAGATATTGAGTTACGATACAAGCATGATAATCACTTATGCAATGTCGATTCACCTGCTCAGGCGTGATCGCGTCCAGCTCGCTCTTGTACAACTTGTACATGACCGAGGGATCATCCGTCGTCTCATTTAACACATCCCACTTGTGAGCCCAAGTGGGGAGCCGTAGTGGGTCGTCTTTGTCGTCCCAATCCTCGTACTTCACGGTCTTCGGTCGTCCAACCGGCAAACGCTCCCAGCTCCATATGGAAAGTGCGAGCAGACAACCACCAATACCACCAGATTGCCTACAATAGGCTTCGTCCAACTGCACATAAAAGAGAACATGGTTGAATTAACAGCAAGAGCGCATTGATAATGTATCAATGAAGTGAAAAGGAAACAACTTCATACCTGTCGATACAAGTAAGCCAGTGTCGCCGAACCCCAACTCCATTTGCTATCGAAGACGGTCAACGCCTTCAGCCACATCCATGGAGCATTCTTGCCTGTGCCATCAGCAAACATAGTCCTGGATATCACGTACCACATGTAGACACGAGCATATGTCTTGACCGTGTCCTCATTAGCATCCTCAGGGCAAGTACTAAAGTGCGATGTAATCCACGTGAAAGGAGCACCGGCTGCGACTCTTTCCTTCTTCTTGTCTTCTGCTTCTCGTTCCACAGGCTCCGGAGGAACCATACCGATAAGGGCATGCATCTGCGCGCGCCACCCATCAGAATCGATGCTCATACATAAAGGGTTCCCATCGATAGGAAGACCGGTGATCATAGCAATATCCTGGAGCGTCACGGTCATCTCCCCGGTCCGAAGATGGAAAGTGTGTGTCTCCGGCCTCCAATGATCAATAAGCGCGGTGAGTGCTGCAGCATTGTTGGGTGGCGTCGACCGGCTGACCAACTGAATGAAAGGGAGAAGTCCTGTCTCCCTTACATACGGTGTGTACCGCTCATCATAGCGCATCCATCCAAGGGTGACCCCGTGAGACCGAAGCTTCAGAGGTGCAAGCTCCTACAAACAAACAAATCATAACATTACATATGGGGCATTTGTGTTTGAAATAAATACGAAATTCATAACACCGGCCACTTTCATTATTACCCGCTGCTCCACCGACATAGCGTACGACCGGTGTTCTTTGTCCCAGTGATCATCGAGAAGCCAAACCATCCTAACAATTTCAACAAAGCATTCTTGTCAACACGATTATCTTTTCAATTCAAAAAAACTAAAGTAGGCCTACTAGATGCAAAATTCAAAGCATATGTATCCAAAGCATTCTTCTCAATACGAGTATAATTTCAGTACAAATAAACTAAACTAGGCCTACTTCATACAAATAACTTTTCCATAGAAATAACATGTCAATCTATGTATCCAACCATATCTTTTCAATAAAATAAACTAAACTAGGGTTCCACAAATCAAACAAACAAGGGTTGTAATACATGCAAAATTCTAATACATGCAAGATTCAAATCTAATCAAATCAAACAAGGATTCCCCAAATCTTCAAAATACCATATTTTCTATGGATAGAAAGAAGGGGATCGGAGGAGAGTACCTTCTAGAATGGATTGGTGAAGAAATGCAGGAGAGGGGATTGAGAGGGGGAGAGGAGGAAGCCGCCGCAGGAGGAGTTACAGAACAAATGGGTGGGGTGGGGGGAGGGGGAGCGGGCGGCTGGCATCTAAGTCACAGTGCAGCGCCTAAGGTCTAGGCGCTGCACATTACATGTGTGGCGCCTAGGTCATAGGCGCTGCACTGCTGGGTGCGGGGGCCAGGGCTGCCACGGTGGACTGGAGTGCAACGCCCCAGAGGTAGGCGCTGCACCGTAGGGTGTGACGCCGGCGTGGAGGGCGTTGCACAAAAAGGTCAGGGGAATAAAATAGTTTCACGGGCAGTTCATTCTGTGAATTGATTTCCTCCCGAGGTCAAAATTGTCAAATTTGCCCAGGAGGTTGGCCGGATTTGGGATATCTCCACACAGAAGATGACAAGTTGACAGCACAGGGCGTCAGAGCCAGACACGAAAGTCAAATACACCAACGAGAGAAGCTGAAATGAACGTGTTCGCAAAAAGAAGCTGAAAAAAAAACGTTACATAGAGACCAGATTAAAAGAAGTCGATGCATTACGTGGTGCATTGCTACTGCACGTACAGGATTCATATCATACTCTATGTCTAATCCTAGAACCGTTGCAAGTAGCCACACCAATATTTGTAACGCAAGTCGAAGAGAACAATACTCTCCAACGTAAAGAACGAAGTCGCAGTGTGTTTACGTCTTACACATGCTCGATGTTCATAGTTTTTTAGATCTCTTCGAATGAAATTGATAACACAAGTTGGGGCGATTGACCCCTGATAAACGAAGGTTTCTACCAGGCCCTCCCACACAAAAACAACTCCGCAACAGCGAAGTACACTTCTCTCGACCCATCCCCTCTCTTTTCTGCTACAGTCGAAGAGGGTGACTGTGAGGTGATTTTGGGATTCCGCCGGCGAGACTGGTGGTCCTCTCCGGTTCCGGTGGCTGTTTAAGCTGCCGGAAGGGGGAGGACCCTGGTGCTCTGCACGGTGGTGTATATAGGTCTAGGGTTAGGAGGGTGTGTCTTCGGAGCCGTCACCGCTACAATATTTTTATGTTTACTAGGAAATAGTGGCCTGGGACAAAATCTGCCGGCCCAAAGATTGTGGCGGCCTTGGGATTAAAAACCTGAAGTGGCAAGCGATGGCGCTTCGAGTAAGGTGGGAATGGCTAAAGAGAACGGATGCTCAAAGGCTTTTGCAAGGTCTTCCCATGTCTCAGGACGAGGAGGCGAGACAAGTGTTCGATGCGATGGTCAACATTAATGTGGGACTAGGAGATAAGGTGCTCTTCTGGAAAGACAAATGGATCCATGGAGTGGCGGCTGTGGAGATTGCACCACTGATTGTTGCTTCGGTCCCCACAAGAACTGCAAATAGAAGGACGGTGCGACAAGCTTTAGATGAGGGCAGCTGGGCTCATGACTTCGAGCAAAACATCTCCTTCACCGGCCTAATGCAGTACATGCACCTTTGCCAGGCAATCAGTACGGTGGATCGAGACCCATCCCGTCCGGACAGTTTTACTTGGCCTAGATCGCCGTCTGGCTCCTACACGGCCAAATCAGTCTACGACTATCTCTGCTCTGAGTTAGACCGATCACCCACGGCCAAGTGCAACTGGAAGAGTTGGGCACCGCTCAAATGTAAGTTGTTTGTGTGGCTCGCACTGCAGTACAGGGTTTGGACGTCGGATAGGAGAGCAAGACATGGTTTACAGGACCACCCGTCGGCATGTTACACGTGTTTGCAGGCGGAAGACAACGTGGATCACATCTTGGCTAATTGCATGTACGCGCAGGAGGTGTGGCATAAAGTGTTTCATCTCATCGCGATCGAGGTACAAGAGCCGGGAGAGTCGGACGGGTTTAAGGATTGGTGGCTGATTGCGCGGAGATGCTTCGGAGGACAGGACCGCAGAGGTTTTGACACGTTGGTGACGATGGTGGCCTGGGCCCTCTGGAAGCAAAGAAATGCCAGAGTTTTCAATAGGAGAAGTGAGCAAATGACAGCTAGTGAGTTACCATTTAGGATCCTCGACGAAATTGCAGAGTTGAGGCAGGCGGGTCTACAACGTTTTGTGAGAAGTTGACCTAGGATAGATGGGGTGGGAGTTGGAGGTGTTGTACCCCGACATCTGTGTTCGCATAGCAATCGGCAATCTTGTGATTATGTTTCTCTCTTCTATAAAGCTAAGGTACGCCATTGACGTACTCTCGAAAAAAAAGTTTACTAGGAAATCTCATAATCCAAATGCATAATTCATGTACCGAACTAAGATTCATATTGATGCCAAAAGCGCAGCTAACCACTCGCCAGACATATTTTGCCATTGAACAATGTATAAACAAGTGATCCACTGTTTCCTTACAAAAACGACATTTCTCATCTCCTACCCAATCTCTCTTGGCCAGGTTGTCCTTGGTTAATATATTGTTCCTAAACATCTGCCTTAAAAAGGCCTTAATTTTTATGGGGATTTTGATAAACCATATTTTTTTTAAAGGGCATCTAATCTGTGTGGCCTTAAGCATCAAGTACATAGATTTAACAGTAAACTGACCCAAAGTGGTCGAAGTCCAAATGCATTTATCATTTTCCTCAGACAGCACTACGTCAAATGCATTTAGATCTTCGATGTTCATAGTTGCGGTCCGCTTTATTAGCGGTGCAACTGTGAAGCATGCATCGAGTCCATCTAGCAGCCGATTCGGTCCGCGTGCACGTACGCCGTACGCTGTACGCAGTACGCATGCGTCCGTGTCACTGAAACTCGACCGACCGTGACAATTAAGCTGCGCGTACGAACGTGTATGTGCCAACATGCTGTCGCCATGGAGCACCACAGGGCTGTGGCGCGCGGCGCCCCTCGAGCTAGCAGTCGGAGTAAACGTCGAGGTCTGCACCCCTGTGGACCACCGAACAGTCTAAGGCGGCCGCGAGTACATGGCCGGGCCCGCCCGTGCCGCCGCCGCCGCCGCCGTGCGCCCGTGACATGGGGCCGCACAAGGAAATCGATCTCCACTGTCGGCCGTGTCCGCGCTGCCGTTTACAAGTGGGAAACTCTTTATTTCATCCGACTGATCCCTCGCTGAAATAACAGTTTCGCTAGAACTCATCTAAATGAGATATAATTTGGTCTCATTCACCTTTTAAAGCCATTGGATGTGATGCTATAAGATGCGTGTGTACTGACGTGGGTTGTATCTGTTCTTGTTTTCTAGGTGAATGAGACCAAATTATATCTCATCTAGATGAGTTCTAGGTACTCCCCTGGAATAAACCGCCTCCTGCGTGTGACACGTGTCGTGGCCTACGACTGGTCCATCGCTGGCCCATGACCGCTTTCCTCTCCTCCCTCTCGCGAACCTTATCCTCTTGCATCGTCTTCCCAATGACTCGATCCTCCTCGCTCTGCTTTTCCTCTCCGCCGCTGCTCTTTGATTCACTTTCTATCAACCCACTCGCAGAGGCAGTCCTCCAACCACCAGCATGCACAAGATGCGCGCAACGTTGCGCCGAGGTGCCACTGCTGAAAGGTGGGGGATGCTGCGGTGACCACCGGGGTTGCTACGCGACGGCGGCGACCTGCTACAAGGGGACGACGCATCCCGTGCTTCAAAGTGGGGACTGGGGAGGGCTTCGTCGCGGCACCATCGAAGCTGCGGGTCGCCCTGGTGTTGCAGACCGGTGCGCCGACGGGACGTACCAAGCCGGTCGCTAGCGGGGAGCACTAGTGCTATGAGGCCAATCGGTGGATATTACGAAGCCGCTCGCCTGCATCAGTGATGGTGTTGCAAGGCGAGCTGTCTGCTACGTGTCGGCGTTGAGGGCGAGCTGATTGCTGACGCTCACGGGCGGCTGCGATGGAGAATGGCCGGTGGTGTGCTGCGATGGATCATATTGCCGGGGCGCACGGTGCCGCAATGGAGCATCGTTTGGGAGCGCAGTGTTGCGACAGAGCTGCAATGGAGCGCCGCCGGTGTCGTCGATGCTGGGATGGGAGCTGCAATGGAGCACCGCCGGGGCATTGATGTTGTGATGGAGCTAGAATGAGCGCCGCCGGGGTCGTCGATGCTGTGATGGGAGCTGCAATGGAGCTGCGACGGCGTCGGCCGTGCGTTGAGGGGCACCAATGATTATCTAGTTGGTGTTGTGGCTGGTGTTGAGGTGATGCTACGTCGCCGGCGCTGCGACAATGTCAGTTGTGCGTCGAGGGGCACCGGTGATTTGATAATGTCAACCATGTGTCGGTGATGCTGCGATGGTGTCGGCCGTGCGTCGAGGGGCACCAGTGATTATCCAGTTTGTGTTGTGGCTGGTGTTGTGATGACGACTTCCACGGCCACGACAATGCTTCAATGACTAGGGACAAAGAGGCAAGCCATGTTGGTGTTGATGCTCGCGGCCATGCAATGGGGCATGCTTCAATGGTCGTGGCGATGCTTCGACGACCACGATGACATCGATGACTGCGGAAATGCTTCGATGACGACGGCACGACCATTTAACGGGGCATGCTTCAATGGTCGTGGCGATGCTTCGACGACCACAATGACGTCGATGACTGCGGAAATGCTTCAATGACAAACGGTGACAGGTGTGTTTCAATGGTCGTGGCAATGCTTCCATGACCATGACGACTTCGACGGCCACAACAATGCTTCAACGACTAGGGCGACGAGGCATGCCATGATGGCGTTGACGATCGCGGCCATGCAACAGGGCATGCTTCAATGATCATGGTGATGCTTCGACGATGACCACGACGACATCGATGAATGGCCGTGGCAATGCTTACATGACCATGACGACTTCGACGGCCCCGACAATGCTTCAACGACTAGGGCGACGAGGCATGCCATGACGGTGTTGACGACCGCGACCATGCAACAGAGCACGCTTCAATGGTCATGGTGATGGTTCGACGATGACCACGACGACATCGATGAATGGCCATGGCAATGCTTACATGACCATGACGACTTCGACGGCCATGACAATGCTTCAACAACTAGGGTGACGAGGCATGCCATGACGGTGTTGACGACCGCGACCATGCAACAAGGCATGCTTCAATGGTCGTGGCGATGCTCCGACGATCACGACGACATCGGCGACTGCGGAAATGCTTCAACGACCATGGCGACGAGGCGTGCCATGACAACGTCGACGACCGCGGTCATGCAACGAGGCATGCTTCAATGAGCTTTGCGGAGCATCACCGGTGTTGTTATGGAGCGTCTTCGGGCCACCGGAGCATCACCGGTGCTGCAATGGAGCATCGTCGGGGCCATCGGAACATCGCCATTGCTTCAATGGAGCATCTCCGGTCTGCCGGAGAATCGCCGGTGCTGCAACGAAGCATCACCGATATTGTGTTGGAGCATTGCCGGGCCACGGGAGCATCGTTGGTGCTGCAACGAACCATCAACGGTGTTGTGTTGGAGTATTGTCGGGCCGCTGGAGCATCGTCGGGTTGTTGTGTTTTTTTTTTTATGTTGGCATAAGATTTGCCAAATTCATTGATCAGGAAGGGGAGCCAAGTACAAAAGGACCCAAGGGGCAAGCACCAGAAACAAGGCAACTAGGTGCAAAACAAGAAAAGAAAGGCAAAGGGACTCAGCCCGGATCAAAAGGGATGCCGGCTCCGGCCATATTCCAAAGTCTAATTTCTTCAGCGATCTTGCGTCCAAGAGCCACCTTGGTCATAGCCTCATTCTGGAACAGACGCCTGTTCCGTTCGCGCCAAACTTCCCAGGAAATCAGGTGGATCAGCGATAGCGTGCCCTTCTTCTTACTTGGCGGAGCGCGAACCATGCAGGAACCCATCCAGTCCTTGAAGTTGGTGCAGCTAGTCCAAGTCGCCGGTGCAAGCGAAGGCAGGCTCGTGAGCGAGACCGCGGAGGCCCAAATGTCCACGACCCAAGGGCATTCCACCAGCAGATGAAGCGGTGTCTCAAGGTTGCGCTCGCAAAGGGGGCAGAAATAATTATTCTCCCAACCGCGCCGTAACAGAGCATCGGCAGTTAGAATCTTCCCAAGGACTGCGGTCCAGATAAAGAATCTGCACTTCCCAGGCGCCCAAGCTGACCAAATTAGGTTGAAACCGTCCATGGGAACAGAGCCCTCGAATTGTAGCAGGTACGCCGAGCGAGCAGAATAGACCCCATCCGTGGACATGCGCCATGAAATCTCGTCACGATGGCCATGAAAAAGCTCGACCGTATCTAGCAGTGCGACCAGGTTCACAAGTTCTGAGGTCATGTGTTCAGTTAAACCCCTTGCCAGGTCCGAAAGCCAAGCCTCTCCAGTGAGAGCCTCCTTCACCGTCCTATTCTTGCGAGAAGATATCTTGTACAGGCTGGGGGCGATGACTTTGGGGCACTGCCCACTCAGCCAACGGTCATGCCAAAATCTGGCCAAAGTGCCATCGCCTAACATAATGCACGTAGCCATAGAGAACAGTGCCCTTTCAGTATCGTCGCACGGCAAAGGGCCATGCACCCAAGGCCTGGTCGGTTCCTGCCAGGCAAACCATAGCCATCTAAGTCGCAAGGCCATGCCAAACTTCCTAAAATCCATAACGCCGAGGCCTCCAAGCTGCTTCGGCCGGCAAATAAGGCTCCAGGCGACTCTGCATTGGCCACCGTTGCATGTGCTTTCGCCACACCAGAGCCAGGCGCGGCATAACTGAATGAGGCGTTTGATAGCCCAGGCAGGTAAACGGTGAACTGTCATCATATAGATTACCAGGGCCGTGAGGTTTGACTTTAGAAGTACCAGGCGTCCACTTTTCGCCATGAGCCCGCCGCGCCAAAAGGACAGCTTCTTCCCAAATTTGGAGATCAGGGGGTCTAGGTCGATCTTGGTCAGATTCCGAAGCGAGAGGGGCATGCCAAGGTAGGTCGTCGGGAAGTGTTTCACCGGGATGCCAAGCGGGGCAAGGATAGAAGGCAAGTCAAGAGCAGCACATCTAATAGGCATGGCCGAGCTTTTGGTGATGTTGGTGTGCAGGCCAGAGACACTCGCGAAGCACTCCAGCAGAAGCTTAATCATACGGGCATCCCTCACAGTTGGGTTCATGAATAGAGCGACGTCATCGGCATAGAAGGAGCAACGCATCAAATTCCGTCTCCCCGGCAATTTGGAGAGCATACCCGCATCCGTGGCCAGATTCATAATTCTTTGCAGCGGATCCATCGCTAAAATGAAAAGGAAGGGGGAGAGAGAGTCCCCCTGCCTAAGTCCTTGCCTGTGCAAAACATCCTCCGATTGTTGGCCATTAATAAGTATCCTTGAAGAGGAGGTGCGTAAGAGCATGGCGATCCAGTCCCGCCAACGGGCACCAAAACCTCTTGCTTGGAGCATGTCAAGGATATATGTCCAGGAAATCGAGTCGAAGGCCTTAGCAATATCTAACTTGAGCAACACAGAAGGCTTCTTAGTCTTGTGCAGGTATCTGATGGTGTTCTGAATGTAAAGAAGGTTTTCCTGGATGCTTCGCTTTTTAATAAAAGCACTTTGGCAAGGATGGACAAGCTCCGCTAGCTTGGGCGCGAGGCGCCTCGCGAGCAGTTTAGTGAACAACTTGACAAGACTATGAATCAGAGAGATCGGCCTAAAGTCTTTGATATTAGCAGCGCCATGCATCTTAGGAATGAGGACTATGAAAGCCTTGTTAATGCGCGCGAGACCTCTGCCATCAAGTTGGTGCAGCTGATGCAAGGCGTCCATCACGTCGCCCTTGATAGTATCCCAACAACATCTGTAGAAGCCATTCGAAAATCCATCCGGCCCGGGAGCCTTATCCGAAGGTATGTCGTCAATGGCTTGCTTGACCTCATCCAACGAGAAGCTCCCCTCAAGATCAGAGAGGTCGGCATGGTCCAGATCCAACTCGTCCCAAAGCAAAGCAGAAGAAGTGCGCCGCTCGGTGCCGAAGACATTCGTGAAATGTTGGTGAGCCAGATCTGTCATCGCCATGGAGCTAGTAACTGGGCCAGAGGGTCCATGCATGACTTGTGTTGTGAGGCTTTCTTTCAGCTGTGCTACGAGGCACTGCCGGAGCTACAGGCCGGTGCCACCACGAAGAACAACACGCTGCTTCAAGCGCTTGCAAAGCTGACACCATAGATGATGAGTTACTGAGTTTGCACAAAAGCGGAGAGATATCGTGAAGTGCGCAGGTGATGTGAGCCGGCCGGCGGCTACTGAGATGGCGTATAGAGTGATGCTACCAGGTGCAGTCTGCTGTGAAGCGCCAGTTGCGCAGGCTGGGATTGCAGTCAAGCGCCAGTTGGGCGGGCTGGGAGTGCACTGCAGCGTGTGCTGGAGGAGTTGAAGAGGAACGGACGGCTCTCGTCTATTTCATCGAACGGTGTACGAGGAGGTTTAACTTCGGTTGGCATCAGCCGGATTACGCGTAGCAGCGGCCGTCCTAGTCCCTACATGTTTCCCATGTCTCGAGCTTTTTCACACACGTACACTGTGCATGCGCGGCATGCTTCTCTCTCTAGGTAGCGGACTCCCGCTGTCCAGTACGTTGTCGTCACGTGCTAGGCAGGTCAGGTATGTAGTAATGTATTTTCTTTCATATATGCATTATGATTTTTGGTATTTGATATAATAGAAATACTAAATAATATTTTAAATATTTCTGACAAAATCCAAAATAATTATCAGTTTTTCCAAAAATCAAAATAATTATCTCAGTGACTATTACAAAAAATTATTTCAGTGACTATTTCAAAAAGGCATAAAACAGAAATTATTTCAATAATTTCAGAACACATATTTCAAATGGATATTTGTTTCAAAAACTTGTGAACACATATTTAAAAAATGTCAAAAAAATATATTTCAATAATTTCAAAAAATGTCAGAAACATATATTTCAAAATTTTCATAACACATATTTCAAAATTTTAAAAAATGTCATATGCATATTTCTCAATAATTTCAGTAACCATTTCATTATTTCACTTTTTCCAGAAACAAGTATTTCAATTGTTTCACTAATTTCAGATACAACTATTTCAATTATTTCACTAATGTTAGAAACAACTATTTCAATTATTTTCACATATTAATGGGGCACAAAATCATATTTCACAAATCACAATCCATATTTCACAAATCACACGGATCACAAACCAGATTTTGCCAGCGGCAATAATTTCTGAGACATATTACAATACTTCACATATTTTCACATATCACAAAATTGACTTTATTTCACACATTGCACGGATCACAAATTAATGAAGAGAAAAGTATATTTTTGGTCCTCAAGTTTACCGAAAGTCTACATCTGGTCCCTCAAGATTTTTTGGTCGACATTTAGTCCCTCATGCCTCAAACCCAGATAACTTTCGTCCAAAACCGGAGCAAAGTGGTATTGAGACTGACGTGTCACTGGTTTTTGGAATCCCACATGCCACATTAGCAGTCAAAGTCAAAATATCTCTCTCTCTCTCCTCGTGAATCCACCCTCCCGAGCCGACCGCTGCCCCCGTCCCGCAGCCATCGGTGCACGCATCACCGGAGGGCCCCTCCCCACCGCTCACCTGTGCTCCCGAGCCGGCCATCGCCGGGGGGGGGGGGGGGGGGGCCTCCTCAGATCCCTCCCCGCCGGCGAGATGGACCTGCCGGCGAGCTGCAGCTGGTGGCGCAACCAGAGCGTCCCGGTCGCACGTGCCCTTCCTTTGGCTGTCTGGTTCCTCCTCCTCCTGGCATCCCTCATGCTCTCCTCCGCCTACTCATCCCTGTTCCGCTCGCTATGGCCCTATAGTTCGGGGGAAGAGAAGTGGCAGACGCTTCGGGAGCACGGCACCGTCACTAGGGGCTCGCTAGGGAGACATCAACGACGAGAGGATGTCGCGGCTCCCACTGGAGCCTGGAAAGACGACACGGTCTTCGGCGATGCAGGGCAGGAGCATGCGGTGGTACGCGTGGGTGAGAGCGACACTGCCGCCACCCTCTTCTCTGCCTTGCTCCTCCCCTCCTCCACCCATCCTCGCACACCACTGGATCGCGGCCGCCGCCACCCTTCTCTTGCGCCCAGGTTTATATCCCGCAGCCCCTCCGGATCTCACATCGCATGCGGTTCATCGAACTTGGCCTCCTCTTCGTGAGGCATTCACGGTGGTTGACGACAAGGAGGCACTACAAGAAATCTGTTAATCCATGACGGCTTCAATCCGTCACATGTTGGTGCAAAACCGTCGTATATGGACATCCTTGACGGATTTGAAATCCGTCATGTATATCGCGTCATAATTTGACCATCATGCAGACCATGACGGAAATCCCAATCCGTCACCGATTTTGGCCCAAATCATGACGTCTCATGACCGTCACAATTGACCTGGTGATAACGGCGTTAACATGCCAAACACATCATCGTCTGACATGGCATCCAACATGGATGTGACGTGGCGGCCCATATGGTAATCAGCCCAATTCTATTTCAGCCCATACAATAATTAGGATTTTGGCCCAATAAATTCTGTTGTGGCCCATATTGTATTCAGCCTAGTTAGGTTTACACACCCGTTGGGGCCAGTACATCTTTATCCCATTGATTTTATAGTCAACTAATTTTGCTAGTTAATGTTTTGATCCAATGCATTTTTTTAGGATTCTTCTCAAGTCTAATAGAAGACTTCCCTTAAAAAAGAACTTAATAAAAGAAAAAATACAGAAATACAAATGACAGCCAGGAACACAAGCAAAATGGATCCCTATAAAAATTAAAAAAATACAAACAAGCCAAAAACGTCGTCTGCAGCCACATTCGCCTATCCGCTCCGGCACTGTAATGCTCTTTGGAGGTCCACCACACCCCATCCTTCCATAGACGGCGCGACTCCGGTGTCCTCGATGGCGGTTTATTCAGTATATCAAAATCTCATGAGGTACATGGTCATCCAGATTTGTGATGGAACAACATAACAATAGCCTACAAACAAAAGGTCCTTCAGAATCTAATGACGGCAAATCATAATCATTGCTAGTAATCGTAATTTAGACAGAGTAGTGTAGACACAAAAAGTTACATATAAGCATTTATTACTAAAGTTAGGGTGACAACTGATATGTAGTGAAATGCATATATGGTTTTGTCAAACATATAAATAAAATTATGTTAGAATGTTTTTTACAGCCAAACTAAAGTATGTCTGCAAATAGTTCTGTGGTTTTTCACAAATGAAAAGGAAAGGAACCCCAAATTTTGTGGAAACACCTTACAATTATTTACACTACATAAGAATGCCGCCATCCTTCTGGTTAATCTTTTCCTTATTCCAAATCTCCCCTACAAATGATCTTTTCTCTACAATGATATGGAAAAGCTGAAGCAACCATATACTTGCTAGCCCTCCTAGTAAGTGAAACAAAATGCTAAAAGGTTAATTTACATTTAGTGTCTACGACTAAGATTTGATCCTTATTACTTTTTCAACTAAAAATGTTGACAATCAAAATGTAGTTTTAGGCAGGGTTGCAACCGGTGAATGTTTTGATCTTCAGATTCGTGAATCACATAGCTAGGCAGAGCTGCTGAAAAGAATTTATGGATTCAAACCGTTTTTATGAGATAGTAAGGAAAGGCTAAATTGATGAAAAGAACAAACAAAAATACACTAAGTTTAGGCTCAATAGTGACTCTAAACTGTAAGGAAAATAATGATTACCATTTATAATACGCCCACAATATCAAAATGAAGAGCCACACTAGAAACATGACATTAGCAAACGTAGATGAAAATTATACTTAAATGTTAATAGGTAAGGTGTTCTTTTCTCCTTTTTGTACTACCTAGCCTGAAGGAGATGCTCAAATAGTCGAAAGTTATAATCCACGTGTATGGTCCTTAATTATCATATTATAGTAGAGAAATTCTGAAGAAAATATCCAGAATGTACAGTGCACCTTTATAAACACCAGTTTGAATATCACTGAACCAAGCACATATAGGCAGCAAAGTATATATTTTTATATGGAAAATACGCACAGGACCAAAGATAGCATATTTCAAGTTACCATCAGGGAACATATACTGGAAATTTCCAGGCAGGATAAACTGAAAACATGAATCTTAATAATTGATTTGATTTTTTGAACAACTTGTTTATATCTTACAGTTGACAGGTTTATGGCGTAATTATCTTGCTATTGCACATTTGTAATCCTCTGGTGGCAGTCATCTGAAAATGGGAAACATTCTCTATTAGCTTTGCTACTGCATAAAAGTTGGTACACTGCCAAAATATTTACTTTGACCTCGATTAACACCCATGAACTAATCTGGTACCAATTGCCCTATTTAGCGTACGAATGAAAAACAGTAAGGATCAGGAGTAGGCGCCAACAGTTTGCAATACAATGTGTTATTCCGATGCATGTATCAAAGGCAGTAAGGATGAAAAACAATAAGGAAAATAAAATAGCACCAGTATTAATTTAACTAACAATCAAACTTCAGTCGATTTTTTTCACTTTTGAGTGTTCCCATGAGACAACAGCTTTGCATAGAACGTGCATCACATATACTGACTTGCAGTGCGACGTGCTTAATTTTAGCTCCACCTGCTTGACTATTCATGCAGGTTGTATTCATGTGTATATCATAGATCGCACATGAATCTAGAATCAACTATCCAAATACACATGCATCATTAAGTACTATCTATCTAAATAGGAACAAGGGGGGTTAACTAGTTAACTAAACCAAGGGGCAAAAGTAGGTCCACATCTCAACTAAACCGAGGATCACCAAAGTATCTAACATTGCAAGTGACATAAGTACTATAGTATGCAGTGATTGGAAAAAAAATCAGCAATAAGATTGTAACTTGGTGCACTTGCATTCAGTCATCACCATCAATGGGGCATTCTGAAACAAGATTGCTCTAGTGTGGCTGCGTTTCCAATTCAGGTGTGCCCTACAGTCTTCCAAAAGCCAAACAAACTAATAAAGATTCAGGAGCAAGCAGTTGCACAACTACATCACTCCATGTCTCCGTCCCTCAGATACATCAGCGAGTGAAAACAAAAAGGTAATTAATCGGACGAGTCAGCAACACACTCTGAACCCAAAGACAGCATACGGAATTCACGAACTACGGGGAGAGCAGAGTTAGAGGTACCGGCCCACGCCATGAGGACGGAGGCGATGGAGGTGCTGACGGAGAAGACGACGCGGTGGCTCTCGAATAATCCCTGCACGGTGCACGCACGCACGCATCGGGGGATTAGACCAAATCACGAGAGGCGGGTCGGGGAGCATCAGGGATGGGGTTAGTTTGATCTGGGTCGGGCGGGTAGCTAACCTTGGTGAAGAAGAAGGTGTGGCGGACGGCGGCCTAGGAGTTGGTCACCCGCTGCCGGACGTTGGACAGCGGCAGCACCGCGCAGCCCGCAAGGTGGGCGATTCGCTTTCTTGTCGCCGCTACGAGTGCGCCACGGAGGGGAAGCGGCAGTCCCTACCACAGACTGGCCGGCGAGGGACGACGACGAGAGAGGGATGGTGGTGGCCAGGGTTGCAGGTTGAGGTTTGGGGGCTTGCGAACAGATCTGGGGAGAAGGTGCCCCCGGCGGCGAGCTCCACGAGCACCTGAACGGGGAGGAGGGGATGAGCACGTCGACGTGGATCCGGTGAGAGGAGCGTCGGGAAGGAGTTGACGTCTATGATGCCTCGATCCAGAATCGTGGGACTAGCGCCGGGAGGGAGCAGCCGGCGGCTCACGGTGGAGGAAGAAAGAAGAGAGAGAGAGAGGGGGGGGAGTGTGCCTACCGTTGGATCCAAGAGGGATGGAAGGTTCTTGTGCGCGATCCGTGGGAGGGTCATATCAACCAATCAGAAAGCAGCTTTGGCAGCACGCAGGATAGATGGAAGCGGGACACATCAGCAAGAGCCATCCGTGACGGTCTGACTAGGCCTAGCTGGCTGATCCATGACGGTTTCCATGACGGTCCTCGATGTCTGTCATAAAGGGACTATCGTTTTGGGGGCCATTCGCATCTTGCTTAATTGTGACAGTTTTCATGACGGTTTCGATAACGTCAACAGAAATCCGTCATGGATTAACAGGTTTCTTGTAGTGAGGGCATCCTCCCCAATGCAGTCACAGCCTTCGTCCAGAATGGGGGCGAGCGCGGGAAGGTGGGGTGGCGGCTAGCGGCGAGGCGAGCTTGGGTGGGGTGAGCACGAGAGGTGGGGTGGCGGCTAGCGGCGAGGCTCGACCCGAGCGGCGAGAGCTCGGGGAGGCGGGGCACCTGCAGGCGGCGAGGCGGCGTGCGCCTATGAGGAGACGAGCTTGCAAAAAAAATGGCCCGTCCAACGTGTCATGTGAGGAGAGAGAAAACCAGTGACATGTGGCCGGTTTTCCCTGTAATCTAGTTTTGGATGAAAATTATCCGGTTTTGAGACACGAGGTACTAAATGTCGCCCAAAAAATCTTGAGGGGCCAGATGTAGACTTTCGGTAAATTTGAGGGACCAAAAATATACTTTTCTCATTAATGAAACACATATGTTTCACACAAATTCACAAATTGAAACACATGTTTTCACAAAATAATGAAACAAAGATTCACTGACAGAACCAATATTGAAAAAAATAGATACCAAGATTCACAACCCAGATTTCAGTCCATCACAAATATTCCAAGATAAGGACCTCGCCCCGTGGCCAATGCAAAGAAAGAGGCGAGGAACCCTACCAATTCTTCATAGGAGAATGGCAAGAACTCACAGCAAGGGAGGTTCTCCATTTGGGGAAAAGCTCGGGGAGTAGGAGAAGGAACTCATCTTGTGGCCGATGCAGCAGCACCTCACCCGTGGCGTCCAAGGCGACGGCGAGATCCACCAGCCGCGGGCTCGTCCACCTTCTACTCGTCGACCATGAGAGGGACAGGGCGGGGCTGGGTTCGGAGGAGAACGACGACGGTTACATCCCGCTCGGGTGCTCAGGTGCGAGAGAGGAGCCAGGGGAGGAGCTCGTTGGCGCAGAACTCCCCATTATCGATGTAATGGGTCCCCATCGTGGTGGCCACGCAGCTCCTTGCGCCTTGCCATGGTCGCTGTCCTCCCGCCGCCTCGCGCTCGCCTCACGACAGCAGGAGCAGCAAGACCTGGACGCAGCGGTCCAGGGGCTCTTGTCGGATCTGGACGTGATTGTGTCGTGGAGGCCAGATTTGGGCTTCCTCGTTGGCGGGGTTGCCGGAGCACTCGGGCGTCGGTGGAGGCGGGTTGCCGGAGTAGCGGATATGTATGTGTGTGTGTGTGTGTGTGTGAGTGAGAGAGAGAGAGAGAGATGGATCGAGGAGTGAGGCCAACTCCAATGCGCTGCCGCAAAATGTGTCCGCTTTTGTCCTTTTTGGTCTGTTTGGGTCGCCAAAATGGACAGCGGACGTGGGGCGGACAGCGGACATGGTTTGTGCACCCAACGCGAGCGACCCATTTGGAGCGGACATGTCCTTTTCTTTTGCAAAAAAAAACTCAAGAGCTACCGGAGCGAGGCGGATGTGCTGCTGCCGGTAGGCCATGGCGCAAAGGCAGGGGGCGGCCGAGGCAACACGAGGGAAGGAGACGGTGGCCGGCGCCGGATGCAGTGGAGCGAGGAGGCGCCGGATCAAGCGGCAGCGGTGGAACATGGCGGCTTCTGCGGGCACTGGCGGGGACGAGCACCGCCTGCCTGCCTCCGCCTACGGGGACGGGCGCCGGCTGGGACGAGCGGCAACACGAGCGCCGCCTGCCTCCGCGCGGATCCTGCCTTCGCGCCGATTGCCTTCGCGCCGATCCTGCCGCCGCGCCGCGTGCTGGCTCTTCCTCGGCACCCCGCGTGGCGGGTGTGGGCATGGTGGGCCAGGGAGGGGAAAGAAAAGGAGGAGAGAGATGGAATGGGGGCGGTGGATGACAGATGGGCCAGGCCGGACACAGACAGACGAGGAGGACGCAGAGAACGTCTGGTTTGTGTCCGCTTCGGACCCAAATTTGGGACGGAAATGGGTCCGAGCGGACACAAAGCGGACAGAAAAATGAGATGGGTCGCTGCGTTAGGCCATCGTTTTTGTCCGTTTGGACCCAAACGGAGACGCGCGGACGAAATGCGCCGGCGTGTTGGAGTTGGCTGAGAGTCAAAGGGTGGGTTTTGGTCGATGTAACTCGGTCATGGGTGCGATCCACCTCCGTATTCCGCTGTGTATCTTTTTCGCATCGCAAAAACTGAGAACTCATCGCACCAATCTTGAAGCATCGGTGGACGGTGGATTCCGCTCCTGTAGATAGCGCGTATTTCCCCGTGCATCTTTTTCGTATCGCAAAAATAGAGAAATCGTCGCACCAATCTTCAAGCACCGGTGGGCGGTGGATTCCGCTCCGGTATCTAGCGGATCCGTTAGGCCAACTCCAACTCTCGACCCTAAACGGACGTCCGATTATTCCGGATTTTGTCCGTTCGGGGCAGAAAAACGGACAGCTGACGCGGACGGAGAGGCGGACACGGCCTCTGCACACAACGGTGCTACCCCATTTGACGAGATGTCCGCCACGCCCTTCAAGCCAGCCATGTCCACCTCGTACCACGCCGTGCCGTGCAGCTCGCGGGCGTGCTCGCGGGCGCCGAACCCGTCCTGCTCGCTCAACACCAAGTCCTGCGTGTTCAGCCTTACCTATGCCGACTCCTCGCTCGAGGCCGCACTGTCCCTGGACTCCCTCGCCGCCGCCAATGACGTCGTAAAGAGCTACACCTTCGACTGTCTCCAGAAGGCCACCGGCACAGCGGCGATGCCGCAGGGCCTCCTCGGGCTCGCCCACCCGCGCCCAGTCCGAGCCGCCGCCGCGCTTGCCCGCCTGCTGCTCTCCCGCGCCCGCCCGCACCCATTCCATGGTCGCCGCTCTCCCACGCCCGCCCGCGCCCTGGCCACGGCCGCCGCTCGCTCGCCACTCTCCCGTGCCATGCGCCCTCCGCGCTTCCCCTCTCCCGCGTGCTCGCCGCCCGCGCTCGCCCACCTGCAGCTCGGCCGCGCGCCCGCGTAGCTCGCCAGCGCAGCTCGTCCACCTGCAGCTCGCCCGCCGCGTCCCGGCCTCGCACACGCGCCCGCGCGTCCGTCGACCCTGCCTTGTCCGTCCCGCTCGTCGCCCTGCTCCGACGGCCTGCTGCAGCGGCGGCTTGCTGCAGAGGCCTGCCCCGCTCGTCGCCCTGCTTCGTGCCCGTGCCCTGCTCCGACGGCCTGCTGCAGCGGCGTGGCGAGCTGAGAGGCGCGACACGGCTGCTTGCTCCGGCGGCCTTCTGCACGGGCCCGTCCCGCTCGTCGCCCTGCTCCGTGCCCGCGCCCTGCTCCGGCGGCCTGCTGCAGCTGCGCAGCGAGTTGAGAGGCTGGTGCTCCGGCGGCACCCTGCTGCAGCTGCGCAGGTGGAGGTGGGGTGGGTGGGGAGAGAGAGAAAGGTGGGAGGTGGGTGGGTGTATGGCAGGTCGGCCAGGCCGGCCGAGCAGCGGACAGAGACGGACCAGGAGTGCCCAGAAAGCGTCCGGTTGTGTTCGCTTTGGACGCAAATCTGAAACAAATTTGCTCTGGAAATGAAGCAGAACGGACACGGACCGGACGAAAAATGGGTATGCTCTCACGCGTTGGGTCTTTGCATGTGTCCGTTTGCACCCAAACAGACGTGCGCGGATGATTTAGGATCGTGCGTTGGGGTTGGTCTTAGAATCTCCAAATTGCTATGTACACCAACCTTGCGGCTTTGTACCAACAAGCAAAAGCCGCATAGGAACAGCAACAGATCCAACGGACGCGTGAAGCTGATGCGCCCATGTCTTTTACTGTCCGGGACAATACCTGTAGGTAGCCATGCAATCTTGTCGCACGGCCGTACATAGCTATAGCACACCACCATCGGACCCTAGTTTCTCCTTAATGGCAAGCAAAGGTAGCTAGCCCATTGCTGCCTGTAGGTGCATCGTGTGCAGTACTTGCCACAGAAGTGACAGAACAAAGCTCTTTCCCCGGTCCATCGCCACGGAAGAAGCAAAAAGAAACCCGATCGACCTAGCAGCTTTCGGAAGATTATTAGTAGTACTGTACTTTTTTTTTCCTCCGTGTTGTCTTTCTTGGAGACGTGGGGTCAGTCGCCTTGGGAGGTAAGGGCAACTCCAACGCCCCGACCCGAACGGACATGGATTTGATCCGCTTTTTGTCCGTTTGGGTTGGCTAGGCGGATGCTGAAGTCCGGTTTCGTCCGCCGGCCCGTAGGTGCGCCCAACGCGGACCAACGCATTCACATTTGGGTGGACTTTGAAATTAAAAAAATAAATAGCCGGCGAAAATCCAGTCTTACATTAATTTAAACTAAAAACATTAAAATAAAACAATAAATTAAAACAGTCTAGGCGTCGTCCTCCTCCTCCTCCTTGGTTAGGTCGACGTAGACCGGCGTCCCCATCCACGGGAACGCCTGCTGGAAGGCTGCTAGCGCCGCCGCCTGCGCCGCCTGTCGCTCGGCCTCCTGTTGCTGCTGGTGCGCCACCTCCTGTGAACCACGCGTCCCAGTTCGGCGAATCCACCACGTACGCTGGGTTGCGGTAGAGGTCGGCCGAGAGTTGAGCACGGCGGCGGTGGATCTCCGCCAGCCACGCGTAGCCTGAGGCCGGCACCGGAACCCTATCAGGGTTGAGGTGCCACCCATGCGGCAAGTTCACGTCGGGCCACGGCACCGGCACACCATGCTCCCAGAAGTACTGGCAGCGGTGCACCGGCACGTAGAGGCGAAAGCATGGCCGCGACTCAGCACTTGGCGACGCCATTGCGAAGTTGGCCGCGCGACGGTGCCCCGACGAGGAGCCGGCCTCGTGGTCATGCTTGTCGCGCTTCCCGAAACCCATGGTGGGCGGCGGCTAGGGTTGGGTGTCGTGCGGCTGGGGCGCAAGGGGAAGAAGACGAACTGGAAGTGGACTGGGCGGCCCCCATCTGTCGCACGCGTGGCATTAAAAAGGACGCGCGGGAGGAGGTTGGGTGGCTGACGTGCGGGCCCCAATGCACGCGTGGACTTAAATATGACCAGTAGGAGGTGGTTGGGTTGTAACATCTGTAGGGTAACGCAGCAGGAAACAAAAAAAATCCGTCCTACGCACCAGCCCAGGACCACTATGAAGATGCATACAAGGTTTGATCTGATCGTTACCAACTCGCAGCGCAGCGGAAGTAGAGTTGGTGAAGATCATTGGTGCAGACCCCCTAGCTAAGAATTTACAACCTCCCAGCCGTGAGGATTTTCTCCCTCGGACAGAACCTCGGACAGTCCCTCGAACAGAAAATCGAACGTACGACCTCTCTACCGGGTTGCACACATACGGTGTCACCTATCCAGCAGGGTTTCGCCGCACAGAGCTAATCCCTGTCGGAAACTAGACAGCCTTACGGAGCTACGAAACAATTTTGTGGAGAGCGAGTGAGAGAGAAGGCAGATCATTGCATGCCGAAATGAGAGAGCTCAAGTATGAAACTTGTGTGTTGTGAAGTGGTTGCCCTCTCCTCTAGTTATAGAGGGAGAGGGGCTGGTTAGGGCTTGGAGAAAAGGCACCCAAGGGGGGCCCCTCAACAAACATGAACCCACCAAAGGTGGGAGGTTGCCCCAAGGGGGGCCGGGCCCCCACAACCTTGTCCGGCCCAACATGGAATCCTAGCAACAGGAATAGCAACACGATATTCCTAGTCATGCCTCTAAGATTTATCGGCATCCTCGTGAATCAACAACTTGTTCACTATGCCTGTTTCATCGTTACCAATTGTGTTCTCTTTTCTTGTTTCCGTGTTCCAGCATCCCTGTGATCAAATCACACTATGTTTGGCCAGACGATGATGGATACCGTAACACCGAGAGGGCCCAAAGAATATCTCCCCATCGTCGGAGGAGCAAATCTCAGTCTTGAGCTATCTAGTCCCTTGTCATACTTTTTCATCAACTCGTAAGCCGTCGTAATAGCCACCCTGTTATGGATGACGTTTAACAAACCCCAAAGTTTATGAAGCAAGCATGAAGGAACATGATACTCTCATAGTCTAAGGAATTATGCGAACGTTAACTTTCTCATCATTAACTTGTGACCGATGTATCTCATAGTATAACATCAATTGGGTCGATTCAATACAAGTGTTCTTCTAACATTGTGTCCTCATAGTTGCCGGCATAGACATGCCCATGATTAGAAAAACGTAATCATCATGCAACACTTGAGCTAGTCTTAGAGGCATGACTAGGAATATATTTTACCGTTTATTATTCCACACGTGCCTATGGATTTTCCTCTGAGACTTTATGGATATACGGACTCAAGGACCATTGCAGTTATAGCATGAAATATAAACATAATTACGAACATGAAAATAAATAATAACATTTATTATTGCCTCCAGGGCATATTTCCTACAGCGATTTCGGCGAACCTCCGCCTTGTTTCGTGGTCGCCGGAGCCTCGCCGGCGCGCCACCGGTTTAAATGGCCGCTGGGTCACTGCCGTGTGGGCCCAGTGTGTTCGGTCATTAGATTAGGAGTTAATCTAATTAAACTGGAGACACTGACATGTGGGGCCCTCCCTGCTAAATTTCCATTTAGTTAAAATGTGTATCAATGACATGCGGGTCCCACAGCTAACTAAATCAATTTAACAAAAATTAGTTAACTAATAGCCACTGACTAGTGAACCCCACTGGCCAGATTTGACCAGTCAACACTGACTGTTGACTGGGCTGACTCAGCACCCCTGGCCCCACTTGTAAGCCACTGGGGCTAGCTAACAGTGGGTACCCATAGCGATTTCCATTTAAAATTCGAATTAAACTGTAAATACAGAAAATCCATTAAACTTTGAAAATCATAACTAATTCATACTAGCTCAGAAAAATATAAATTATATATGAAAAATCATAAAAAAATGCTCTATCCAAATATGTCATTTTCATGCATGACAAAATTCATTATAATATTGTTTATTAATAAAATGCTAATTTGATAATTTAATAATAATATTTGGAGTTAGGAATATATTCTTGGGTATATTTCTAGTTCAATTAAATTGTGTAGTAATCCACAATAGCAATTCATCATCACATATTGCCATGCCATGCATTTTGTGGGCATTTAGAATGCCTAGTTATTTACTTGCTTTCACATTTTCTTCTTATCGGTAGACCCCGGGACAGATGTAGAGTAGGACTACGTCTTCGAAGAGCAGTTCCTGCCACCGAGCAACGAGGCAAGCAAAACCCCCCTTGATTATTCACGATATTGCCTATTCTTTCTCTCTACATTCTTACATTAGAGTATCGATTCAATGAGTTGTTCGGTAGTTGATCCTATTCTCTGCATAGCCTGATTTTGTCGCCTTACATTGCCTTACCTGTCATCCTAGCATGCCTAGTTTAGCTATGCTTGTGTTCCATCAGTTGGCCCTACACCCTTGTCCATGTCGCTATGCTATATTATCGGGCAGTGATCCCTCTGGGAGATGATCACTGATATACTATACATTGAAACTTGAGCATAATTATGAGTACATATACTATATGATATATTATATGCTGGACTCAAACTTTGGTGGCCTGCGACATGGAGCGAGATGGACTGGGACAGGATGCGAGATGGACATGAAGACTGGTACTGAGACATGATGTGGTTTCATCCATATGCGACACGGCAGGGCAGGCATAGTACTATCCGGAGTGATGGGCCTGGATCCTGACCGTTCTCACAGTGTAATTCAAGGGTCGCAGGGCAGGGCAGGCGTAGTATCATCCGGAGTGATGGGCCTAGATCCCGACCGTCCCTGCCGGATAACTTAATAACATGACTAAAAGGCATATAGGTGGAAGGCCATGCTGGAGAGCAGCATTGTTTGTTCCACATAGCCGAACTAGGACCTGATGTGATGCCCCCATTCATAATCATGCACTAATCATACACGCAACATGCACGATCACGAACGGTGACTCCATGTTAATATCACAACACAACTCTACGACACAAATTGAACATAAATCTTTATATTACAAACCAGGGTCACGTGGACCCGAATACATCAGTCATATAACAAGTTAAGTCTGGGTACAGACAAGGTAAACAAGTTTTGCCTTAAGAAGGCTGAGCATAGCAGCGACACTGAATCGAAAAGGCACAGGCCTCCTACGTGGGACCTCCGAACTACTCGTTGGTGACTTCATACTCCAGATAGTAACCAGCATCGGGATCTCCTATATCCATGGTGCTACCATCTGAATGCAGCAACCGGGTTGTAGAAAAGAGTAGCAAAGCAACAGTGAGTACTCATCCAAAGTACTCACAAGACTTACATCAGATCTATACTAAATATGCATCGGTATCAAAGAAATGGGGCTATATCTTTGGACTGAACTGCAGAAATGCCAGAATAAGGGGGAGAAGCTCAACTTAATGAAGACTACCAGCATCTTGCAGCAATAGAAGAGAGTAGCATAAATGATACCAACTTGTATATATATAATGCAGCATCACACTCAGAGATCCTCCCTTGACTCCCTGCGAGAAAGCGACCACCGGGTATTCCTATCTATTATCTTGGTGCATTTTAATAAGTAACCGGTTTAAATTGTAAAGCTCGGGATACATTTCCA
This sequence comes from Thinopyrum obtusiflorum, assembly GCA_036873465.1. NCBI lineage: Eukaryota > Viridiplantae > Streptophyta > Magnoliopsida > Poales > Poaceae > Thinopyrum > Thinopyrum obtusiflorum. The sequence goes on from JAAAWM010012069.1 coordinate 139,349, forward strand.
AGTCATCGTGTTGCCGTGGATACGGCTATTCGAATAGATTAACTTCTCTGCAGGGGTGCACCACATAGCCCGATACGCTCGATTACACTATGGCCAGACACACTTTTCCGCGGGTCTGCCTGACCTCAGGCAATCGACACGCCAAAGTCCTACCTCAGCTCTCCAGAGGGGTCACCCGCCGGTCTACATCCTAAGCGTGAAGGGGTTGTTCGGCCGCTCACCCCAAAGCACTCCTGGCATGTTACGTGGCTGGCCGGGGACCAAACCCACCTCTGACTACGCAGCAGGCAGTATCCGCTCACCCCAACAATCAACCCACAATTCTGAACTGTGATATCTGGGTAGCTTTCGGGAGAAACTGACGACGCCGAGGGCCCCATAACCATTATCCCGCATGGCGGTTAGTGCGTATATGCCAGTGCCAATCTCACATCAAATACCCAGAACTTGGTAGCGTATTATTGTTAAGTAACCACGGACAACGGCCAGGTCCCAGGCCCACCTTTGTCCAAGATGGTCTCCGCCTGCCCTGCCGTCCCGCCACATTGAATCACTCGCGGGTGCTCTCCGAGCCAACCCGACTTTAATATGAACATGTATAGTGTAACAATATAAATATATTCGTGATCATCGCCCAGAGGGATCACAGCCCGATAATATAGCATGGAAAACAGACAAGGGGTAGGGCCAACAGATGGAACTCTAGCATAGCTAAACTAAGCATGATAGGATAACATGTAAAGTATCAATAGCGGTAACAACATCAGGCTATGCATCAGAATAGCATCTACGGATAAATCAACAACTGTATCAGTACTCTAATGCAAGAAGTAGAGGGAAAAAATGGGCGATATCAAAATGATCAAAGGGGTTTGCTTGTCTAGAAGCTCTACTGAGAAGGATTGATCGTCAGGGGCGTAGTCGTACTCAGGGTCTACGACGGTAGTACGGTCTCGGGGTCTACCGATAAAAGCAGACGAGGGGAAACAAATAAATAACGGACATACAAATGCAATATAGATGCATGGCATGGCAAAATGTGATGATTATGTGCTTTAATGCATTATTACACATTTTAATTGAAGAGGAAAAATATTTGGAATATTTTCCCAACTCCAGGTATTATTTTCTATATTGATCCTGATGCAAAAGTTCAAGGTTTAGTATGATAATGACATTTGTCATTCATGGAAATGCAATATTCGGATTTGTTATATTTTCCTGATCATTTTTCATATATAAATTATTTTCATCTGAGTTACGGTTATTTTATATGATTTTTCAAAGTTTTACTGATTTTCTAGATTTATTTTAATTCGAAAATTATTAAATGGAATTTGCTATGGGTACACAAAAGTGTACCCAATAGTGTAACATAGAGGCTGACAGTGGGGCCCAGTTGACTGCCCAGTCAGCAGTCAACTGTGGACCTTTGACTGGTTAAATGGGCCAGGGGGTCCCACATGTCATTGACACAATTTTTTTAATAGAATTTAAATATTGTTTTAATTACCTAATTAGCTGGTGGGGCCTATTGTCAGTGGCTCATTAGGTTAATTAGGCAGCCGATTAAGACTAATCACTGGAGTTGACCGTCGGCGCTAAACAGGGCACGACGGACGTCGACGGCCGGCCGATTCCGGCGACGAGAGCTCGAGCGGATGTGCTCTATGGATCCAACACATGGAGGCGCATCAAAAAGTGGCAGCGGCGATTGCGGGGATGGCCGGAATCATCGACGGCTATTAAGGTTGCGGCGGTGCTGGCACGGGCCTGACCGGGGCGAGGTCACAGAGAGCTAACGATCGAACTACTGGGCGTGCTGGCCTCCTGGGAGGACCAGGAGCGCGATGTCATGCTCGGCATTGACGAGCTTGAGCATTGGCCATGGCAACGACATGGCGTGCGGCGGCGTGGCCATAGTTTTATGGTGCGGGGCGGCTAAGCTAGCAACCGAAGGGGGAGGAAAATAGGGGAAACGCGTGCAAGCTCACAGGGAGGCGATCGGCGAGCTGAGGGGAGCTAGGGGTGGTCGAAGGTGAGCAGATCGAGCGGCGGCGCGGGGCAGTCGTAGTCGGGGAAGAGAGCTCGATGGCGAGGCTCCAAGGCGTCCTGGGGCTTGTCCTTGTACCGGGAGGATGAGGGCGACGAGGGTGACCTCCTGGACATGCTGGTTCGGCGAGGGCTGGCCAGTGGCCACGGCAATGGTGAGCGGCGGCGACTGTGCTTCGGGCGCGTGCTGTGGAGAGGAGAGCGAGTGAGGGAAGGAAGGGAGCGAAGACTAGGGTTCGCCACGGGGTCGCGGGGGTCCTTATAGGCCTTCTCCCGGCTCTGTACCATCATGGTGGCAGCATCCGCGCAACTGCTCGCACGGCCACGCGCCTCGGACGGCTGTGGCGCGAGGTAGATGACAGTGGCTGCAGCGGACTGGGCTGCACTGTAGCTTTGGGCCGGTAAGTGCATAGTGCCTGTTTTCTTTTTCTTCTTTTTCTTTTCTGTTTCTTTTATTTCTTCTCGGTTTTGTATTTATTTTAGTAGCAAAATGATTTTTTTGTAATTAAACTTGGCATATAAATTACAGACAATATTTCTAAACCACACACAAAGTTTCACAATATTTGGATAAGCATAACAATTTGTTTATTTCAAAATAGCCAAATTTAGTGCTGCTGGATCACTTTAAATATTGCTAGGGTCATTTTGGGAATCCAATTTAAGTTGATTTATTCATGACAAATATTTGGGGATTTTATGGGATAATACCAACATTTTTTTTTCACTGTTTGAATAAATAATTTTTACTTGTATTTTGAATTGAATTTAAGAGTTGGATTAATTCTTATTTGCTATTTAATTATGAAAACCATGATGACATGGCATGTTAATTAGCATAACAGAATCATTAGGGCTTGGGGATGTTACAACTCTCCTCCTCTAAAAGAAAATCTCGTCCCGAGATTTAAGAGGTCGAGTAAGGGGGAAAGGTCTGGTTACGAATGCTAACGAATCTTCTCGGTCCTGGTTGCTCTTCTCGAAGAGGTCAATCCATCCCGTTTCTGTCTTCTTTACTTCTGTATCTTTGCATCATGACAATCTTGGTAACTTTTCTTCAGGAACTCCATCGTAGTTACGTATAGGATAAGAGGAGAAACTCTATGAGGATGGATGTCTGGAAGGATTGGCATCAGGTAATTATCTCAGGGAAGGAGGCATAAAAGTATCTCTCGAGTTAAAGCACATGAAACACATCGAGAGGAAGTAGGAAGGTACAAGAGGTTTTAAGTGGGTAGGCAATCATTCAATGCCCAAAACAGAGTGTGAATGGGGTCCAGAGCAGCGAAGAATAAATGTTGCGTCTGATACCGGAATGGATCCTCTCAAGGAAGGTGGCTCTCAGAAACGCATATGAAGCCAAGTGCAAGGGTAAATTCGGATACAAGGATCACATAGACATTTACATGAAACTTCATAACTAATGAGAGAGTTTCCGTAAGGAATTCTAAAGAATGACAGGCTCAAGGTAGAATGACAATCGATTACATGGGTAACTGGGGGATACAGTCGCAAGTGCTACAGAAAGATAAAGCACACTGTGCCAGTATGTATTTGAGGACTCGAGCATTTCCGAATCATTAGGATGATCAAAATCGAAGTGATCAACATTCATACCACCATGATGAATAAGAAGGGTGGTGGCATCTTGTGCGATCACGATACAAGGCTTGTCAGAGAACAGTTTGTTAGCTATGTTGGCAACAACATCGGTACCAAGGGCGGGGGACGAAGAGAACCATTTTCCTACTCGCTAATATGAGGCGGACCAATTGGCAAGGTTCTTGTCCATCGGTGGTTACCGGAATGTTAACAATAATAGTAACAAGGTTGTACACCGGGGTGTTTACATAAGTAGGGAATTATTACTGCATAGATCATATAAATTACAAGAAAGGTTAAACAGACCAATGGAAAGGAAAATGTGATTATACTCAAGTATTAGGAGCATATCCTTCCCAATAACAAGCAGAACAGGATATTCATGACAGGTCAGCAAATACACAACCCTTTAGATAAAAGGGGCAAGGAAATTCATGATGTTTACCCATATAACGGTGTTTGGATAATCGATCCAGAAACATTCAGCATTGCGCTTCCAATGTTCTTGTTGTTATTCAAAGTACCACAGTCTGGCTTTGGGGTAGCAATGATATGGTGCTTAAGCAAGGTTTGGTTTGAAGATCACAAGAAATACACAAGGAACAATTTCAAGAATAGCAAGGAACTTAAGGTATAACCCAAAACATGACTAAGTCTGTGTTGGAAGGAAGGCAAGGATGTTGTCGATGACAACACAAATTATCGAGGGGCTTCATGACGAGGTAATAGCAAGGTGACATGATCAAAACGAAAGATATGATGAAGCAAAAGGTCAATGGAACCACGGATATGACACAAACTCGGAATCAATCTTGTTGTTCAAGGCGAAACGATATGACGAAGAAGCTCGACGTAAGCTTAGATCATCATCAAAAATTGTGCTTCGGGAAGAAGGACTAGGTAGCGCAGTTAAAATTGGCACGATAATGATTTAGCTGATCAGGCCAGGAATGACATGATTGAGTTTAAATTTCCCAGCAACAAAAATTATTAGGGGGTATTGAATTATATTGCGGATTTGATTCACTTATCGGTGTTCTCGGTTGACAAACAACTCAGAACCTGTGGAATGACTAAGGCGGTGAAAGGTATTACTTCATCAAGAATTTATAAGATGCAGTGCAATGGCACAAAATTCTTGATACGAGGAATGAAATTTATCAAGATAGAACAAGATGAAGCTGGGCTGGGTCATCGATCTGCGAAACGCAAATACTTTAACCATGCCGGAGAAACTGAATCAAAGAAGAACATCATGGCCGAAATCATACTTGCCAGGGATCAAATTAAGGATATCAGATGATCCATGGAAAAATGATAATTATTTTTATGGAAAGCTTCCATGATAAGATCCACATCGTTTCCATGGGCATGATCGTAAATGTTCAGGGTCGACTCCCACTTCTCCAATGCACAACTTCTTATTTACTACTCTGTTAAAAATGTGTTGAGTTTGAAGATTTACCTAGTGAAATACCAGAAGAGTATGACCCATGTAAACTTTTGGGTTCACACAAAGTGGAGAAAGCATAGATATGACCCATCGGGACATTTTAAGAACCTATTTAACACACTTATAGAAGCAACAGATACAAGCTTGAAAGCAGAGTACAGATGGCAAGAAGCAGAGGATACAACATTGCCAAAGGCATTTGTAACCTGAGAAGAACTCACAAGGTTATCAGAATAAGAAGGAATCGGTCGGATAATAATCCCCAAAAGGAATCATGTGATCCATGAGGACTGATGATGCAAGGGTTAAATAAATGGCTCCACATGAGAGTCCATCGAGAGAAGAAAGAATACAAAGACATCGGGTTATGGAAACATCTGAATAACCCAAGTATATAAAATACAAAGGGATTGCGATTTCCAAATCGGGAGATCAGAAACAGATGCTCTGATCAAAGAATGAGTAAGTTGTATAGATTTAGATGGTCAATCAATCAAGACTTGATTGATCGAGAACCAACTCATGTCCGGAATGACGTCTGAGCCGGAAAGACAATTCTAGGAATCGACTGATGATTGTGAGTATTCGTATACATGTTGAATCAATAGGATCAGGATGACAATCACAGAGGATTTCAATGAAGATTGCTAAATATCTGAAATTAACCACAGTGTAGGCAAATGATAAGGAATTCAAAGAGTAGTGGGTACATTGGATTCTCAGAAACATCGGAGAGTATTTTGGAATATCTTGAGATATCAATAGAACAACTGGAACACATGGATCTCCAGAAGGAAGTCGTTACGAGAACCTAGAGTTAGCAAAATCTATAACCCGAAGAGAAGAGAAGCTCAGAACCCAAAGTAAGGATGCGGAATAAAAGAGTCCTAATCCCATCCATATGCGACGTGGGCCTGTAAATCACACAACACACCTAGTAGTTCGAAAATAGTTTTTCAAGACTGGACTCAACATCGACCAAGAGGTTTGGGGGTTCCTACAGGCAGTCGGCTCTGATACCAACTTGTGACGCCCCATTCATAATCGTACAATAATCATACACGCAACATGCACAATCACGAACGGTGACTCCACGTTAATATCACAACACAAATCTACGACACAAATTAAACATAAATCTTTATATTACAAACTAGAGCCACGTGGACTCGAATACATCAGCCATATAACAAGTTAAGTCTGGGTACAGACAAAGTAAACAAGTTTTGCCTTAAGAAGGCTGAGCATAACAGCGACACTGAATCAAAAAGGCGCAAGCCTCCTGCCTGGGACCTCCAAACTACTCGTCGGTGATGTCATACTCCAGATAGTAACCAGCGTCGGGATCTCCTGTATCCACGGTGTGTGGCACCCCGGCTCAGAGAACCGGATTACCAGTGTTTCCAACCCAGAGATCATGTCTTCTGGAAACACACAACAACTTGGAACAGAACAGAGTTGATCTTTATTGATAACTTCGAGTACAAGCTCATATTTTACATGGATAGCGAGGCCAAAAGCACACCCGGTGCTATGACAATATCTACATTATTTATGGAACATAGCGGGCCTCGAAACTACTAGAGAAACTCTACGGCGTAGCGGAACATAGCAGTAACTCCATCCACAGGGACGCTGCCAGGACACAGCCTAGTTAGCGTAGCACGAGCCATTGGGACCTCCATCCTCGGCTTCTCCTGCATCTGGCATGGTACGCCAGGTCAGTACTTGGAATGTACTCGCAAGCTCACGACAACCAAGTAATGCAGCAAACAATAGCATGGCAAGTAGCATGTTAAATTCTTAAGTGATTCACTTACTGTCCACAGTTACCAACTTACTCTCTTCCGGGTTGTCCCACAACCTTCGGAATACTCATAAGTCACCGAGTACTCTCGATCATAAGATGAGTTCTTCCATCATTATTATCACTGTTACGGTTGATCACCTAGTGAGGTTTGGACGGGCTGTCCAATACCGTCTACGCGGCTATTTGAATAGATTTGACACTCTGCAGAGGTTGCACACTTTACCCACACCATGGAGTACCCGGCCTCGTACTTAGTACATGCTCCCAATCAGGTGGACCGGAGTTACTCCAACGAAACCCGCCTGACCCGTGACCCTCCCATCGTACCACCGGCAATCATCCTCCCCCGGAGTCAAGCCCTGGGTGGCCCCTGTGTCACCTCGTGACACCTGCCACCGTCGCGGCCAAACTAAACTGTCCCTAACGGGGACACCGGCACAATACTCAACTGGGCTCACAGGGTTATCGCCGTCTACCTGATCAGGGTAGCACGCATGCATAACCCTCCCTAGATGGAGGTACCGGTGAAAGAGCACGGAGCCAGACCGAGTCAAGGCCGTCCCATACCAGCAAATGTGGTTGCACGAATAAGCCCGGACAGGTGACTCAAGATCAACCGACTAAGTTCATTTAGCCAGCTCAGTGGTTCATCACTATATCTTGAGTTAACAGCAACTATTCATCTTAAATCAATTTACTATGAATTATCATATAGCAAGTAAATGAAATAAATGCATGTGAATATGCAATGCTATTGGAATGCTTCATAAAATGGATGTCCTGGCTTGCCTTGCTCTGTTGGGTTGCCCAAAAGCTCCTGGTCTTCAAAATCACCAAAGTTTCCCTCTGAAAATATTTTTAAACAGCAATTTAAATTTTCACATAACACTTTTTTAATCACAAGAAATTCTGTGGGTATGGGAAAAATACCAAACTTTACCAGAAATTAGAGGAGTTCAAGACAAACCCAATGCAAAAAGAATCAGCTGATTTGGACTTAAGATTAAAAAGTTAATGATAGTCAAAGTTTCTGGTCAACTCTAGAAATAAACAGAAAATAGAAAAACCTGACAGGGGCCACGTCGAAGGCGTAAAGTGGAGGGGCGCCTCCACTTACCGCTTCGGCGAGCCGCTGACCAGTGGGCCCCTTCGTCGGATTTAAACAGAAGGGAGAAAGGGAACAGAGACAGACGGAGCTCCGGTGGTCGTCGCCGGCGATGCAGGCGACGACGAGGTCGGGCGAGAGCGGGGATAGAACGAGCTCACCGAGGCGAACGCGCACGTACCCGCAGCTCGGTTGGAGACGGCCGGACGGCGGCGCTCCCTTCTTCTCCGGCGGGTGGATGCTATGGGTGTCGTCGGCGGTGGCGATTCCGACAGCGGTTCGACTCAGGAGAAGGTCGAGCATGATCAGGGGAAAGAGCTGCGCTCGAGGGTGGCGTCAGTGGAGGCCGGGAAGGAGTAGAACGGCGAGGCAACTGGGCTCTGGGACGGCGGATCTCCGGTGAGGTTCGAGGCCAGAGGGCCTCTCGGCCGTGGCTCGCCGCTCGGGGAGGCGATTGGGAAGTGGTGGAGTGGGTTGATGAGCTCGGAGAGGCTGGCCATGGCCCTATATAGGTGGGAGGCGGGCTCGGGCGAGTGCTCTGGAAGCGGCGAGGCGCGGGACATGTCGCCGGCGGGAGGACTCCGCGCTAGCTGGCTGCTAGCGGACGACGAGATGGGAGAGGGCAGGGACAGTAATGGCGGTCGGTGGCGGCTAGCGGGGAAGGCGACGAGCTATAGAGTTGCGGCGCCGCCATGGGCGGCACAGTGCCCAGGTACGTGGTGGCCGCCGGGGAGGTTTCCGGCGAGGGGAACCCTCTGGAGTGAGGTACGTGGACGGCATCGGCGATGTCGGCACCAGCGGACACCTTCTGACAACGCGGGGTGGCCGGAATGACAACACCCGACGCGGGCGAGCTACAGAGCACGTGCATTGGCATGCCATTGCCGTGCTCACCACCGTGTCTGGCGCCTAGAGGCCGAGCAGGTCCTGCACACCATGTCTAGAGCCTTCTCCTTCGACCACTTAGCCTCTCTGCATGCTTGGTTTGGCTAGATGCACTCTGCTGTGAAGTGTAGCTTCAGCTACAGTTTCTGATAGCAAATTTGAGAGTGATCTAGAGGGGAGATGAGCTGGAGATGGAGCCAGTGGAGATGTCTGGTGTGTTCTACCTTGGAGGGACTACAAGCTGGCCAAATTTGAAAAGGTTTGGATCAGTTTTGAATATAGTTCATGTGTAAACCACAGTCTGGTCCAGAAACTAGATGAGTTTGGTTCACTCATACGGTTGATCTGCTGGTGATGAATTTTGGTGTAGGAGAGCCATTTGGTGCAAGGAAGATGCTATAAGAATTTCAGCCCAAGAAGATACCCCTAGATGGTACTTCCTTCACAAAGGTTTTGAAAATGCAGAAACTTAGCAGAGCCTTGCTGCTAAAAAGTTATACTAGACAAGATAATATTTTTGGATATTGTGGCTAGATAGGTTCCCTGGTATCTCAGGGAATTTATTTGGGAATTTCTGAGGTAGGAAAATGGAGGTTGCTTCACAAATGGACAATTCTGACTAGAAAGAAAATAATTATTCTAGCCAAAATTTTATATTGGATAGTGGAATGTTTTTGAAGATTATGAGGTTATATGATGATAAAGAGGTGTGACATAAGTTTGGGATCTTTCTGACCATCAGAACTATAGGTTGCTTCACAACCCATAGCGATGACATAGTTTCGCAAGGAAGAAAATAAATTATTGGAAAATATTGAATATTGGAATTTGATCCAAGAGAGATGTGGCAAGGCTTTGGCAAGGTGATGAGGGTTTTGGGTTACTAGGAAAAATATTCATAAACCCAAAGTCACTTGAAAAGGTTCATAAACCATCCATAATTCAAATAAAGCCAAAAAGATTTTGAAAAGAAAAAGTTGTCAAAACCAGGGTGTCACACTGTGCTACCATCTGAATGTAGCAACTGGGTTGTAGAAAAGAGTAGCAAAGCAACAATGAGTACTCATCCAATGTACTCGTAAGACTTACATCAGATCTATACTAAATATGCATCGGTATGAAAGGAATGGGGCTATATATTTGGACTGAACTGCAGAAATGCCAGAATAAGGGGGAGAAGCTCAACTTAACGAAGACTACCAGCATCTTGCATCAATAGAAGAGAGTAGCGTAAATGATACCAACTTGTATATATATAATCCAGCATCACACTCTGAGATCCTCCCTCGACTCCCTGCGAGAAAGCGATCACCTGGTATTCCTATCTATTATCTTGGTGTATTTTAATAAGTATCTGGTTTAAGTTGTAAAGCTCGGGATACATTTCCAAGTCGTCTTATGGACACGGCTATTCGAATAGATTAACTTCCCTACAGGGGTGCACCACATAGCCCGATACGCTCGATTGCCCTATGGCCGGACACACTTTTCCGTGGGTCTGCCTGGCCTCAGGCAATCGACACGCCAAAGTCCTACCTCAGCTCTCTAGAGAGGTCACCCACTGGTCTACATCCTAAGCGCGAAGGGGTTGTTCGGCCGCTCACCCCAAAGCACTCCTTGCACGTTACGTGGCTGGCCGGGGACCAAGCCCACATCTGACTACGCAGCAGGCAGTATCCGCTCACCCCAACAATCAACCCGCAATTCAGAACCGTGACATCAGACGACGCTGAGGGCCCCATAACCATTATCCCCCATGGCGGTTAGTGCGTATATGCTAGTGGCAATCTCAGTTCAAATACCCAGAACTTGGTAGTGTATTATTGTTAAGTAACCATGAACAATGGCCAGAGCCCAGGCCCACCTCTCTCCTAGATGGTCTCCGCCTGCCTTGCCGTCCCGCCACATTGAATCACTCATGGGTGCTCTCTGAGCCGACCCGACTTTAATATGAACATGTATAATGTAACAATATAAATATATCCGTGGTCATCGCCCAGAGGGATCACGGCCCGATAATATAGCATGGCAAACAGACATGGGAGTAGGCCCAACAGATGGAACTCTAGTATAGCTAAACTAAGCATGATAAGATAACAGGCAAAGTATCAACAGCGGTAACAATATCAGACTATGCATCAGAATAGGATCTACCGATAAACCAACAATTGTATCAGTACTCTAATGCAAGAAGTAGAGGAAAAGAATGGGCGATATCTAAATGATCAAGGGGGTTTGCTTGCCTGGAAGCTCTGCTGAGAAGGGCTGGTCGTCAGGGCCGTAGTCGTACTCAGGGTCTACGATGGTCTCAGGGTCTACCTATAAAAGCATACGAGAGGGAAACAAATAAATAACAGGCATACAAATGCACCACAGATGCATGGCATGGCCAAATGTGATGATTAATTGCTCTAATGCATTATTACACATTTTAATTGAAGAGGGAAAATATTTGGAATATTTTTCCAGCTCCAGGTATTATTTTCTATATTGATCCAGATGCAAAAGTTCAAGGTTTAGTATGATAATGATGTTTGTCATGCATGCAAATGACATATTCGGATTTTTTATATTTTTTTGGTCATTTTTCATATATAAATTATTTTCATCCGAGTTACAGTTTATTTTATATGATTTTTCAAAGTTTTATTGATTTTCTGGAATTTCTAGATTTATTTTAATTCGAAAATTATTAAATGGAATTTGATATGGGTACATAGAAGTGTACCCAGCAGTGTAACAGAGAGGCTGACAGTGGCGCCCAGTTGACTGCCCAGTCATCAGTCAACTGTGGACCTTTGACTGGTCAAATGGGCCAAGGGGTCCCACATGTCATTGACACAATTTTTTAACAGAGTTTAAATATTGTTTTAAGTACCTAATTAGCTGGTGGGGCCTACTCTCAGTGGCTCATTAGGTTAATTAGGCAGCCGATTAAGACTAATCACTGGAGTTAACCGCCGGCGCTAAACAGGGCACGGCGGACGTCGCCGGCCGGCTGATTGCGGCGACGAGAGCTCGAGCGGATGGGCTCTGTGGATCCAACGCGTGCTGGCGCGTCGAGAAGTGGCGGCAGCGGTTGCGGGGATGGCCGGAATCACCGACGGCGATTAAGGTTGCAGTGGTGCTGGCACGGGCCTGACCGGGGCGAGCTCACAGAGCGCTAACGATCGAGCTACTGGGCGTGCTGGCCTCCAGGGTGGACCAGGAGCGCGATGCCGTTCTCGGTATCGATGATCTTGAGCATTGGCCATGGCAACGACATGGCGCGTGGCGACGTGGCCATGGATTTGCGGCGCGGGGCGGCTAAGCTAGCAACCGAAGGGGGAGAAAAATAGGGAAAATGCGCGCAAGCTCACAGGAAGGCGATCGGCGAGCTCAGGGGACCAGGGGTGGTCGGAGGTGAGCAGATCAAGCGGCAGCGTGGGGCGGCCGTAGTCGGGGAAGAGAGCTCGATGGCGAGGCTCCAAGGCGGCCCGGGGCTTGTCCTTGCACCGGGAGGACGAGGGTGACGAGGGTGACCTCCTGGACATGCTGGCTCGGCGAGGGCTGGCCAGTGGCCATAACAATGGTGAGCGGCGGTGACTGGGCTTTGGGCGCGTGCTGTGGAGAGGAGAGCGAGCGAGGAGAGGAAGAGAGGGAAGACTAGGGTTCGCCACGGGGTCGCGGGGGTTCTTATAGGCCTTCTCCCGGCTTTGTAGCATCGCGGTGGCAGCATCCGCGCGGCCACGCGCCTCGAACGGCCGTGGCGCGAGGTAGACGACGGTGGCTGCAGTGGGCTGGGCTGCACTGTAGCTTTGGGCCTGTAAGTGCATAGTGCCTGTTTTCTTTTTCTTCTTTTTCTTTTCTGTTTCTTTTATTTCTTCTCAATTTTGTATTTATTTAAGTGGCCAATTTTTGTTTGTAATGAAACTTGGCACATAAATTACACAATATTTCGAAACCACACACAAAGTTTCACAATATTTGGATAAGCATAACAATTTGTTTATTTCAAAATGGCCAACTTTAGTGCTGCCGGATCACTTTAAATATTGCGAGGGTCATTTTGGGAATCCAATTTAGGTTGATTTCTTCATGACAAATATTTGGGGATTTTATGGGATAATACCAACATTTTTATTTCACTGTTTGAATAAATAAATTTTGACTTGTATTTTGAATTGAATTTAAAAGTTGGTTTAATTCTTATTTGCTATTTAATTATGAAAACCATGATGACATGGCATGTTAATTAGCATAACAATATCATTAGGGCTTGAGGATGTTACACCTAAGTTCTGGGTATTTGATCCGAGATACAAATATACGAACTAACCGCCACGCGGGATAATGGTTATGGGGCTCTCGGCGTGGTAGTTCCTCACCGAAGCTATCCAGATGTCACATAGATTCAGGTGTTTATTGCATGTGCGTGGGCTGTAGGTACAGCGAGGATGGACATGAAGGTGTGACAGAGATGTTGTGTGATCTGGTGGTTTCACCTAGGTGCGGCCTAGCAGGGCAGGCGTATTCCACTCGTCAGAGGTGGATCTGGATCCCGACCAGCCACGCAGCGCATGAGGCTGCTAAGGGTGTAAGGCCGACTACCCTGGTGGCACAGGTTTAGACTTAGCGTGATGACCTCTCTGGATTAGCTGACGTAGGGTTGCGTCGTGTCGTTCACCTCTGCTGACACATCATATGTTTTGTGCTAATCGATCGATGCATTAAAGAGGGGTTCGAGCGTGTCGGGTAATATGTTGCACCCTTGCAGGGAAGAACAGTACTATTTGAATAGCCATGTCCACGGTAACGGACGACTTGGAGATGTATCCCTTTCATAGAACAACTTTAACCGGTTACTTAATAGAATTGCCAACTTAATAGATAGAATGCCCGGGGACCGCTTTCTCGCAGGGAGTCGAGGGAAGATCTAGGGTAGTGTATTGCGGTGGTGAGTAGGTTGACTCGTGTGCACTATATCTCTTCTGTTGCTGCAAGATGCTAGTAGTCGTATGATACTTAGGCTTTTCCCCCTCTACTCTGGCATTTCTGCAGTACAGTCCACTGATATATCCCCCTTTCCTTTGATACCGATGCATATGTAGTATAGATCTGATGTAAGTCTTGCGAGTACTTCGGATGAGTACTCACCATTGCTTTGCTATTCTTTTCCTTGACCCGGTTGCTGCAATCAGATGGTAGCACCTGAGATGCAGGTTTTTCCGATGCTAGTTACTACTTGGGTCTCGACGCCGACGAGTAGTTAGGAGGTCCCAGGTAGGAGGCCTGCGCCTTTGAGAGGGTCGTCGTTTTGTTGAAGCCTTCTAAAGGTATTTGTTAAACTTGTCTGTTATGACCGCTTGCATGAGTGGCCCAGTGCAGTCTGGTCAAGGTGACACAGGCTCTGGGTCATATTCTGCATCATGTTTGGTTGCCCACGGTGTCTCAGACTGCATTAGAGTAGAAACGCAAGCACGACATTTGGTTCCATGTCTGCGCTCACCAGATGCAACATTTGGCTGTTTGGTTACGTGCGCACTGATGATTACTCTCACCTCTTTTTCATATGGTGAACTTACTTCATACCATCACAATTGTAACAACTTCGTCTATGAGCGTCGAAATAAAAAAATTATAACATGAGAGTTGCGTGGAACAACGAGATGAAGCTAGTGGTCAAATAAAATTTCAAACGGTCGACCGTGTGTGACGAATTTGCCGAAATTCATCTAAAATAACAGGCACACATGAACATGTTTGTACAATCCAATAGGGAGATATAGATCTATTCGTCTATGACCATCGAAATAGAAAACTTACAACACGAAACTTGTATGAAACGGCGAGATGAAACTACTAAAAGGAAATTTCAAACGGTCGACCGTGTGCGACGAATTTGAAAAAATTCATCTAAAAAAGCTTCAAACATAAACATGAAATTGAAGATTTACAGTCAACGAAACTAGAAACCAATCGCGGAAATGGAATCACAACGTCGATGTGCATCTTTTTCCATGTACAGCTTATCTTGAATCGAAGCACTGGTGTGTAGATTAGAAGTGATTAGGTGAAGGAGATTAACAAAGGTGAGGAGAACAGACCATGTGCAAAGCTACATACCAGTCAGGCTCTGGGCTGCATCGTCAGAGCCACCACGTGCGCTCCCTTACGCTCCCTCAGGCCTAACTTGCTGGAAACGGTCGATTCGAAGGTTCCTCCAGAGCCAAGCTCTGGGATGCTTTAAATTTCATGCCATTCAGGCCCAGCCAAGCGCGCATGCATCCAAACGGGCCAAATTTGGCTCCCCGGAGCCTGAGAGAGGGGGAGGGGGGCTGTGGGCAATCAAACACGCCCCAAATTCTATTGACAAAAATGCCTCGGCAAAAGGTTCTCCATGTGACTAGTAATGATAGTTATTTCTCAATTGGCAGTCTTATTCATCCAACCAAGATGTTCTCATCTATATGTAATTACACAAATAAAAAAATTTATATCCGATGGTTTGAACTCGACTTTGTACCATAATAGCAAAACCGTAAAGTAAGACACCAATATATATGTTCTGTCTTTTACTGGGCCGTAAAATGCAAATACTAGGTACAGCCTAGTTTTTTTTTCCAGAAAAGGCTGCTTGTATTCATAACCTCATACACAGTACATAAATCCAACACATACAAGCACCCTGTAGGCATACGAAGACGGATACAAACCACATGCCCTGCAACCCAAACACAGCGAAGCTCTCAGAAAACACAGTAACAATCTCCAGGCTCACCGCATCCATCCAGTCGGCCGCTCGCCATCTGATCGAGCCGCCATGGGAGAAGCCTTCCTTCTGCATCGCCAACAATGGCTTTGTAGGCCGCATATAGGTCCCGCCCCACCGGACGGGAACCAGGGTCGGGTTTCGGCGCATCGGCCGGGGACAATCCCCACAGAGAAGAAGGCTCCATACCTCCGCCTTGGCTCCAGCTTGCCGGAGCCACGAAGCTCGACATCCACCGCCATCTGGAACCCCAAAACAGGATCTAGAAACCAAAATCTGCCACCACCGGCATAGCACCACCAGCAGAAGCATCCACCCAGATAGATGACGACCGGCGGCCCACCGCAGCACATCCCTCGCAAGCTCCACAGCAAGGCCTACAAGAACCTCACTGCGACGGAGACGAAGCTCGAGGGCAAAAGCTCCCTAGCACAGCCATCACCTCTCCCGTGACAACCGTACCCGGAGGAAAGAAGCTCCCTAGATCCATGGATCCGAGAGCACACACCACCGGCAGCTCGTCGACTTCATCGCAGAAGACGTCGCCGAGTAGGGGATCGAGCTCCGGCCATCTTGTTCCGACGCAACGCCACCATCTCCCACCCGGCGGCGCTCCCAAACTTCCTACCCCTACTATCTACATGCCAGGGACACAGGATCGGAGTTTCCCCGCTCTCCCGTCGCCGGAGCGGCGGCCGGAGAGGAAGTGAACCCGCGGCCTGGCCACCGGCGTAGCAAGGGGAACCCTCCGCCTCCTCTTCACCTCTCTCTGTCACTGTAGAAGAGGGAAAAGGAGAATCCTTTTTGTCTGGAGTTAGGTAGTGCCTAGCTCTCGAAACAGGCTTTCGCCCCACTATATTAATATAGCAACCACCCGATACAACTGTGATACCACTGCTGGGCAAACAGCACAATCAAGCCCAAAAAGAAAGACAAGAGAAAAACAAGAGAAACAAATGCCAACAGCGCCAGATCGACGAAAGCGATGATTTCCTGCAACCGCGGCGCCCTCCGGAGAATTCCACCACGCTCCTATGCCTCTGAATTGCCGCATACCAAGCAACACCTTCAAGAAGGACTGCGACGACGACGACACTGCTGCCCGGACGGATCATAGGATTTCTCCCGGTGAACGGAGGGGAGTGGGGAAGGGGTACACCCGACGCCCTTCAAGAAGGGAGGCGGCGCCCACAAGCGTCACCGCGTCGATACCGGCACGAACCGACAGAGATTTCTCCTGACCCCCACACAACCACACCCCAGGGCCAACCGTCGGCTCCACCATGCTTGCCACCCACCAACATGAGCCCGCACTATCTTGAGCTCACCATCGCCGTCTCACCATGGCAAACGCCGCGAGGCCGGCCGGACCAAAACGAAGCAACCGTAGACAGGGGCCGACAGTACCGCAACCACGTGGGAGGGAGCATCCTCCACCGGTTTAGGCAGCAGCAGACTAGGCCAACTGCCTGGCCGGGCCTAGATCGGGCACGTGAAGCTCCCGCCGCCGCGCTGTAGCAGACGCGGTGCCGTAACCGCCGCCCCCATCGCGAGGTGCCTCGCCAGACCAGCCAGAGGCGACTCGTCACAGTCCTAACCGGCCCGTCCTGACCCAGATTGGGCCCAAAGGGCCCAGATCTGGGCCTGCAGGACGCCGCCGGCCACTGCCCGCACGAAGCCGCCACCGCCAAGGAGCCGTGCCGTCGCCTCGTGGCCATCCAGGGCCGTGCCGGAGCGCCGTCAGCCGAGCTGCACCGCCGCCAAGCCCGCCCGCCCAAGCCGGGCGCCCGTGTCTGGGAAAGGAAGGGGGCCGCCACCGCCAGCCACGCAACGACGCCGTGCGGGCAACGCCTAGCAGCGCCCGGCGGCGGCGGCGGCGAGAGTGGGGGATGTGACGCCCCCGGCTTAATCGTGCACTAATCATACACGCAAATGCACACGAGGGGGGGGGGGGGGGGGGGGGGGGGGGGGGGGGGGGGGGGGGGGGGGGGGGGGGGGGGGGGGGGGGGGGGGGGGGGGGGGGGGGGGGGGGGGGGGGGGGGGGGGGGGGGGGGGGGGGGGGGGGGGGGGGGGGGGGGGGGGGGGGGGGGGGGGGGGGGGGGGGGGGGGGGGGGGGGGGGGGGGGGGGGGGGGGGGGGGGGGGGGGGGGGGGGGGGGGGGGGGGGGGGGGGGGGGGGGGGGGGGGGGGGGGGGGGGGGGGGGGGGGGGGGGGGGGGGGGGGGGGGGGGGGGGGGGGGGGGGGGGGGGGGGGGGGGGGGGGGGGGGGGGGGGGGGGGGGGGGGGGGGGGGGGGGGGGGGGGGGGGGGGGGGGGGGGGGGGGGGGGGGGGGGGGGGGGGGGGGGGGGGGGGGGGGGGGGGGGGGGGGGGGGGGGGGGGGGGGGGGGGGGGGGGGGGGGGGGGGGGGGGGGGGGGGGGGGGGGGGGGGGGGGGGGGGGGGGGGGGGGGGGGGGGGGGGGGGGGGGGGGGGGGGGGGGGGGGGGGGGGGGGGGGGGGGGGGGGGGGGGGGGGGGGGGGGGGGGGGGGGGGGGGGGGGGGGGGGGGGGGGGGGGGGGGGGGGGGGGGGGGGGGGGGGGGGGGGGGGGGGGGGGGGGGGGGGGGGGGGGGGGGGGGGGGGGGGGGGGGGGGGGGGGGGGGGGGGGGGGGGGGGGGGGGGGGGGGGGGGGGGGGGGGGGGGGGGGGGGGGGGGGGGGGGGGGGGGGGGGGGGGGGGGGGGGGGGGGGGGGGGGGGGGGGGGGGGGGGGGGGGGGGGGGGGGGGGGGGGGGGGGGGGGGGGGGGGGGGGGGGGGGGGGGGGGGGGGGGGGGGGGGGGGGGGGGGGGGGGGGGGGGGGGGGGGGGGGGGGGGGGGGGGGGGGGGGGGGGGGGGGGGGGGGGGGGGGGGGGGGGGGGGGGGGGGGGGGGGGGGGGGGGGGGGGGGGGGGGGGGGGGGGGGGGGGGGGGGGGGGGGGGGGGGGGGGGGGGGGGGGGGGGGGGGGGGGGGGGGGGGGGGGGGGGGGGGGGGGGGGGGGGGGGGGGGGGGGGGGGGGGGGGGGGGGGGGGGGGGGGGGGGGGGGGGGGGGGGGGGGGGGGGGGGGGGGGGGGGGGGGGGGGGGGGGGGGGGGGGGGGGGGGGGGGGGGGGGGGGGGGGGGGGGGGGGGGGGGGGGGGGGGGGGGGGGCTGCCCCGCTGGATTCTCAGAAGACCCGACCAACGGGATTCGAAGACCAGGCCCCGGCACCGCACATCACCCCCCTTAGTTGTAACGACACTGCAGCGTTACTATAGAGTGTCGAGGGTGAGACCTCATCAGCACTTCCGATGTTAACCCTGTAGTGTAGCTATTCGGTCGTGGTCATCGAGGGTGATTTCCTCTTTCACCATTCCCGATACGGCTCTGTCGTGCAACACCTCAAGTGTGAACCTCGAGGGTGGTCCCTCTTACGTTTACCTTGATGATTACATCGAGTGGAATTCACTGGGGGTGATTCCTCGGGTTTTTCCCCTTGATGTTTGGACACACGGATACTTGGAATGTACTATTTGTTACTTGGAAAGGCGGGTCGACCCTGAGGGGTACCCGCGTGTGATGTGAAGACGGGTTGCCTGTATGGTGCCTGAGTGTTGAATACGAGGCGTGGCCGGGCATTCTTGGCCCTTGCCGCAAGTCCTCGGGACGGGGCGACGGGGTCACATCGATCGTGAGTCTCTGCTCGTTTCCGCAAGCCCCAAGTCCACTATGATTTGGATATTTGATCCGAGCAGGCCTCTGGCCTGATAGCACTAACCATCATGTGGGAATAGTTATGGGCACTCTGCATCGTAGCATCAGCCGAAGGTTCTGTCAGACGTCCAGTTCAGCATTGCGGCACGGCCTGGTCGGCGCCCCAGTGGAGGTGGCCTGGATCGCCCTGCGCGCAACGACCCGGAGTGCACTGGGCGATGGCCCATGACCCCAGTGCGCATAGGTTAGTCCGGCGGGGACCTCTCTGCTGAGCTCTAGGTAGGGTTGCGGTGTATCGTTTGGCCGAGGCCAGGCATGCCCCAGTAAAGTGTATCCGGCCGGAGTTAAGCGAGCGTGGTGGGTAAGTTGGTGCACCCCTGCAGGGAAGAACACTTCTATCGATAGCCGGTCCTACAGTTAAGGACACTCGGAGTTGTATCCCGATCGATACAATTAGAACTGGATACTTGTGATGAGACCTGGATACTATGGCTCTGGGATTGCTTCGGGGGGGGGGGGGGGGGGGGGGGGGGGGGGGGGGGGGGGGGGGGGGGGGGGGGGGGGGGGGGGGGGGGGGGGGGGGGGGGGGGGGGGGGGGGGGGGGGGGGGGGGGGGGGGGGGGGGGGGTTACTTATACTGTTCTGTTCTACACTCTTCTATTGCTGCAAGACCGCTGAAGATGCTAGTCTTCGATAGGACTAGGCCTTCTCTCTATTCTGGCATTTCTGCAGCCCAGTCCACATATACAACCTCTCTTTGATAATGATGCATATGTAGTGTAGATCCTTGCTTGCTGAGTACTTCGGATGAGTACTCACGGTTGCTTTATTTTCTTTTTCTCCCCATATCCGATTGATGCCACCAGATGACAGAGCCCCTGAGACAGCTGCACCCGTCGACGATCGCTACTACTACCCCGAGGGCGGTTACTACTACGAGTTGACTGACGACCAGGAGTAGGATCGGAGGGTCCCAGGCAGGAGGCCTACGCCTTTCGATCGTAGTGTTTTATTTTGCCCCGCCTTTCTAAAAGCTTGTATGACTTTATTTATGTTTTAGAGTTGTGTTGTGATATCTTCCTGTGAGTCCTTAGGCTTGATCGTGTGCATTTGCGTGTATGATTAGTGCACGATCGGGCCGGGGGCGTCACATACGTGCAGGCTGACGACGACCAGGAGTAGTTTAGGAGGATCCTAGGCAGGAGGCCTGCGCCTCTTTCGATTTGTATCCCGGTTTGTGCTAGCCATCTTATGGCACCTTGTTTAACTTTATATCTGTACTCAGATATTGTTGCTTCCGCTGACTCGTCTATGATCGAGCACTTGTATTCGAGCCCTCGAGGCCCCTGGCTTGTATTATGATGCTTGTATGACTTATTTTACTTTTAGAGTTGTGTTGTGATATCTTCCCGTGAGGCCCTGATCTTGATCGTACACGTTTGCGTGCATGATTAGTGTACGATTGAATCGGGGGCGTCACACCGCCTGTCAGCCACCCAGCTGCCTGTAACATCCCCAGATCTTAACCCTATCATTAAGCTAATTAAGTTGCCTTGTCAGCATGATCATCAACATTAAATTTGCAATTAGGAAATAATCCAACTTCAAATGCAAATTCAAAATATAAGTCAAATTAAAATTTCTCCAAACTGCAAAACTAAGTTGTTCAAGATTTTGCTAATAATCATTAAGCAATTATAAAAATAAAACCAACATTAGTTAAAATATTTAGATGACCTTAATAAATTAAAACAGTACCCAAAATAGCTCATTAAACCCCTTTTCATTTAATAAAAATTTAAATGAAATCCAAGTTACCTTCAAACCTTTTTCTGACAGTGCTATATGATGCCTGCTATTTGATTTG